>PVJC01041583.1:0-15292 GCA_004026665.1 Murina feae
CCCCAACTGACCCCCTCCTGCCAGCCTGATCACCTTCAACTGTCCTCCCCTCCTGGCCTAATCGCCCCTAACCTCCTCTGCCTCAGCCCTGCCACCATGGCTTTGTCTGGAAGGACATCGGGAAGGTCTCCCGGAAGGTCTCCCAGTCTAATTAGCATATTACCCTTTTATTAGTATAGATTGGACATAACTCACTTATGAATGTAGTTAATGGTCCTGTGCCAGGGACCCTTGAGATCCTACAAGTGTGTCTGGGGGCTTTCCTGACAGTTTGTCAAGGTAGAGTGAGTGTGTTATTTATGAACACATGAATTCAGAAAACTGTTGTCAGAAGAGCACGATGCTTCAATAGTTAGACCATTACCATTATCCTGGGAACCGAAAGGGAGAAAGAAGCATGGGGTATGCTGCTTTCTTACATCAGATTCCGAGGTTGCTTCCATGCTTGCTACTTCGTGGCATTTCCTATAGGAGAATAGAAGACCAAATGGGAAGCAGAGGATTATAATAGGAGGTCTTCACTGCCAAGCAGCACGCATGGACACAACACTTCAGGGAAGAAGTAATGACAAGATCATGTTGACAGGACTTGACCACAGACACACCTCTTAATCTGTCCCCTCCAAAGACAGGGAGTTGAGAAGGGAGTGTGGTGGCCTCTGATATCTATTCTACCCTTGGAAACAGCTCAGCAGTTAAAGGAGAGAAACCTCACCCACAGAGGTGCTGAGAACACAGTGTGGGTGATTTCTGAGAGGCTTCGCTGAAACAACTGACGAATGTCCAACTCTGTAGTTGGTTTTGGACTGATAAAGAAGAGGAAGATTCTCCTCATATTTGTGCCACATTTTCCTAAGAGTTCTAAAGCATCTGTCCCACGACTGATTTTTCTAACTCTGTCTTCATGTAAAATAACCAAGGAAGATTCCTAGGCTGCCGGGCGTGTTCTCAGTGCCCTCTGCCTGGGAAGGAACTATTCTGAGCTCGTAACTTCTTTTATGGGCCTCCTCCCAGAAAAATGCACATAATGTCCGCATACACAAAATTTTCCATACAATTTCAGTGGATTCAGAGACCCACTTGAAACTTATCCACGTACCTTAGGGGGTGGGGGTCTGTGCTCTAGGTTATATTAAAAATGTAATTATTGCTGAAAAATAGTTTTAGCTGCATTGATTGATGAGTCTCTGGAAATATTGGACAGTGATGCTCAGGCGAGAGGTTTGTGGGAAAGTTCCAAGGGAAGGGTGAAGTCAGTAGCTATAGAAATGGGCAGGATCTAACTCTGTGCCTGTGATGCTAGTTCTTCTAGTTAGCATGGCTGGATGAAATACAGGATACCAAGTTCAGTTTAAATTTCAGATCAACAACAAATACATTTTTAAGATCAATATGTCCCAGTAAATATTTGAGATATAGTCTTAGTCTGTTTGGGCTGCTCTAACAGAATATCATAGACTAGGTGGCTTAAACAACAGAAAATTTTCACAAGTCCAAGATCAAGACACTGGTGGGTGCACTGTCTGGGGAGAGCCCACTTCTTGGTTCATAGATGGACATCCTTTCACTGCAGCCCCACATGGCAAAAGAGGCAAAGGAGCTCTCTGGGGTCCATGTTAAAAGGGCACTAATTCCATTTATGAGGGCTTCACCCTCATGACCTAATCACCTCCAAAGTCCCCACCTCCTAATACCATAACATGGGTCATTGGGATTTAACATACACATTTAGGTGGACACAAACATTCAGTACATTGCTAGACTTCTAAGAATTATTCATTGTTTATGTGAAATTCAAATTTAACTAGCTGTCCTCTATTTTGATTTGCTAAATGTGGCAACTCTACTCTTGGTCAATTCTTCTTCGGTAGGATTCCCTATGTTGGATTTGTTATACCTCTGTTCTCTGTGCTCCTCTTGACAGTGGTCAGTCTTCTCCCTTATCTCTAGATGTCCTTAGTTGATCCAGCACAGACCAGAACCTATTGATGATTATCATCACTCTCTCCACAGCACAGTAGTAGTGAAACTGTGTATGTCTGTGTATGTGCATGTGTAGGGGAGAGAAAACAAGAGAGAGAAGTGATGATTTATTCAGAAAGAAGTTTAAGAATTGCTATCTTGAGCTACACATGACTACTGGAAAAAGAAATCTAACCTCCAGTGATTGCAGAGGAGGTAGTAGTATAACTAGTACACAATTAAGATAGACAAGTAACTTCTATAACCAGATAAGACAAAATCCTTGAGGTTTATAGTCACTAACTCTTTGCCAATGACAGTTAACTCTTCTTGAAAATCAGATGATTGGGGAGAACTGCTAGTTGCTAATGCCAATATCCATTTTCTTTAAAAAAAAAAAAAATCCTAACTTCTGAGTTTGGTCAAGGCAGCAATGAATTTGGTTAAAGCACACATTTTCAGGTATCTTTTGCAGCTATCATAGCCACACAATAAGCCCTGGTCTATGAGACCTAATGGAAGATTGAGGGACATTTCTGGGAAATAATTGCTTTCCTGGTATAAGTGCTACCTTTTCCTCCATGTTGCTTCCTTCTTGTTCACGTCCAGAGTACAGATATAAGGCTGGGGTGAAACAGTCACCTTGACATCATAAGGCAAGCATGAAGCCACGTGCTTAGATCCGCAGAAAGGAAAAAGGAGTCTGGGACATTGACAGTTGTGGTGTGCCTGTGCTGCAACTGCCTAAATCAGCTTCGGGACTGACGTCTTTCATCCCCACTGCTGAGACTGTAGGTAGCGGATACTCAATGATCAGCCCTCACTAGGAATTGTCCTCAGCTGAAGACAGACACCCACATCCCAGGTCACACCTTCATGGTGGGCAGCCTGCATTCAATGTCTGGCTGACAAGAGGTAAATAGAAAGACCTGCTTCCTTGCCCTGACACAGAAGAACTTTGAGGGCCCAGCATCAGAGCATCCCGTGTGATTGGATAAGGCCTTATGGTGACCACACCACAGCCCAACTTCTTCTGTTACCAAATCCTGCTGCCTTTCCTTATCCCACAGGCTTTAATCCCAAGAGCGCTCCTCAGTAAAGTTCCTGCGTGTGGTCTCCATCGCAGTCCGTTTTCCAGAAACAAGGATCTTACACAGCGACTACACCAGCCTACTCCTGGACTTTTTGTTACATGAAAGGATATTTTAAAGCCACAGCATCTTGAACTGTGAGTTTAAAAGTCTGAATGAAGGATTGACTCACAAGACTTAGTGTGGGTTGCTGCAGGCACATGTCATATAAGCGAAACTTCTGGATTGACAAGGAAAATAATAGTTCTCATCTGATTCCTGCTTTGGAATATAAGGATAAGGAAAAGCCAGTCCCTAAAGCTGCAGGAAAGGGCCAGGCCTTGACATTTCTCCCTGGAAGAACAATGAAGGATGCACTTCAGAGATTTGACTAGATTGAAATGCAAATACTGGCTCCATAGCTGCCAGCTTTCTGCGAAAATAATGACAGTGTAGGAAGAGTCCGTCAGCGTGGGCCAGAGTAAACAATTCCAGCCCTGATTTAATATTCAAAAGTGGATTTGTGTTCTATTGACAAACTCCAAATTCCTTAAACATCATTAGCTCTAGAAAATCTTGATAACTAGAGATGTTAAATCAAGAACACTTCATCAGCCCAGCCGGTGTTGCTCAGTGGTTGAACTTTGACCCATGAACCAAGAGGTCACAGTTCAATTCCCGGTCAGGGCACATGCCCAGGTTGTGGGTTTCATCCCCAATGTGGGGAGTGCAGGAAGCAGCTGATCAATGATTCTCTCTTATGTTTTTTATCTCTCTCTCCCTCTCCCTCCCTCTCTGAAATCAATAATAAAAAAAAGAACACTTCATCATAGGTACCAAAAACATTCCCCCCACAAAGTTAAAAAGCAAACAAAATAAAGCCTAGAAGTGAATAAAAAGTAAAATGGTGGCAAATGATTTAATTTTCTTCCCAGTGGATGAAATATGATCAATCCTAAAGGCTTAATTAATCCTCACCCATGGCCATTGCATCATTACTGCAAGATTATTGCCTTCTCTTTCTGAGTTTTAAAATTAGTACAATAGACTCTTCAAATAAGACAGTCATTGACATGAAAATGAGAAATGTGTACTTGGTTCATTCAGCTTTTGACTGCAAGGATATTTCCTAAAGTAATTTAAATCTAATGATTTTTAACACATTTACTTGTCTTGAGACTGAGGCAATGACAGGAGAAGTATATCTTTCATATCTTAAAAGCCTTAGCAAAAGCAGGGATTCGAGTTGTAATTTGTGCACCTGGAATTCCCAGCATCTTTTTTCCCCATTTGTCTGTTTTACACAGACCTTTACTATATTTAAAATGACCACATTTGGCACAATTATTGCAATGTCGTTCTATAATAAAACCCAGTATAAGTCACATTACACTCAGGCTAATGGATTGATCTAGAGACTTCCAAGGATCATTCAAGAGCAGAGTGAAAGGATGTTGCTGACAAGATGAATGTTTGTGGAATTCTCTTAGATCTAGTGTTGCAAAACATGGGACATTTTTCCTCTTTAGCAGTCCATTGCTAATATACTAGGAATTATTAGTTTGTTACTAATTCCTAGTATATTAGATTTTATTCATGACAACAATGTACCCTGCTTAGAAAACTACACTTCCCAGTTTTCCTTGCACCTAGCAGTGATCATATGACACAGTTCAGAGAAGTTTGGGAGATTTTAGGATGGGGAATTGATACTTTTAAACAAGGGGTATGTACATCTGTAGGCCATATCTTATCTGATTTGCAGGTAGGATTTGCTTGGCTAATAGAAATTTCTTTGAAATGAAACTGGATCTTAAAAAATAATGAGGTGTGATCCATCTGCATTCTTACATTGCATTAATAGGTTACAACTCAATAATAACACTGTCCCCACTTATTCCTATTGTCCTATTCTTTGCTGTAGTCTTTTCTTCTCCTGCCTCATCCTGCAAGCATTTGTTTTATATAGTTTGCCTTAAATCATAGCTGTGTTTTTCTCACCTCTTTTCCCTTTCTGTGTCTTATGCCATGTTTTATCTGACTGTGCCTTAGCCTTGGGTGACAGATGTGTCCCAAAACTCAGTTATCAGGAATGCCTAAACTGCTATGCCCAGGAAGGGATTTATCAAAGCTGGAGCATGTGTGAGTAAATGAATGGGATTATTATTCACTCACTGCAATATTTTTAGTTATTGGTCCTGAACTTGGACCAAAACCCATATTTCTTTTATTTTTTAAAAAATTTATTTTTAATTACAGTTGCACACATTATATGTATACACACACATTATACAACATGGTGATTAGACATTTATGTACTTTATGAAATGACCACCCAGAATAAGTATAGTTTCCATCTGGCACCACATGTAGTTATTATGTATTATTGTCTATATTCCCTATGCTGTACTTTACATTCCTGTAACTATTTTTATAACTGGAAATTTGTACTTCTTAATCCTTCACCTTTATCAGCAGGCCATATTTCAACTTGAAGTGAACCACATGAAATCTAAAGGTTTTATATTGCTCAGCTAATCTGAAGGATTAGAGCTGCATTACAAGGCAAAACTCAAGAGTATTATCATATTCTCTTACCCAAAGCAGCCTCAGGGGACATGTGATAAGGAGCTACCAGTAAATGGCCCTACCTTTTCTGTAAACCACAAAAAGCTAATAATATATGGTTTTATAATTCATCTACTTGACAAAATATACTTTGACTATATTTATTTTCCTTACGTTATTCTCAGGGGTTATGAGTACCACACATTACAACCACTAAATGAAGTAGTACTTTCTTCCTAAGCCTTTCTAAACTCAAGTTTCAAAGAACCCTCTGCATTGCAGGATTTCAGAATAGGGTGATCAACCTACCTGTACTGCTGTGATGTTAGAGGTTTTTATTGTCCCACTTCTTAGCTTTCACCAATTTAAAATGTAAGGGAAAAAATCTCCCACTTACTTTTCTTTGGCATGCTAGCATGGCCTCTGTCCGTGGAATCAGCCTAGCTGTTCTTTCCGGTACTGTTCCCAGGGCCATGGCAGCTTTTTTGAATTTCAGTAACTAGACGCACACAAAGTTTTATTAAAAAGAGGTTATATATATGGCTGATCATTTTCACAATAGTGCCACACTGGATTGACATCCTGGAATGATGTCACTCCTTTGGTCATAACCAATCATAGAAAGCAATGGATTTTGAGTGTTTATTGATTACTTTTTCTTATATATTTTTTTGAGTTTGTGATTTAATGACTCAGTATAGTGATTCCAATGTGGTCTTTGGGTAAAAGCATCAATGTCACTTAAGAGCTTGTCAAAAATGTACATGCTCAGCCCTCTCCCAGTCCTACTAAATCAGACTCCAGTGGTAAGGCCCAACAATTCTGTTTTGACAGCTCCTCCAGGTGTTTCTGATACATTCAGACCTGAGACCCACTGACCTAGGGTTTTGTAAACAAAGGAGATATAATGATAGGAAAATTCATAGGAAAGGTTATTTCTTCTTAGGATTAGAAAAACTGGACCGTAAAGGAATCGAATACAACACTTTTTTGCTTGTTAGGATTTGGGCGACGTGAACAAGGTGTCGATGTTCATATGGGAAGTACTATCTAGGTCTGATGATCTTACTAAAATTAGCAAGGGGAAGGGGAGAAATGTGAGGACGGAGAAAATAATTTAATCTGAGAGGAATTTAAATATTTATACAAGCACACATTAGAGAGAGAACATAGAGCCCAGAAAGGAAAAGAAACATAAAGGAATACTCATGTTAGACCCAACTAACGGTAGTGACAATTTTCCAGTTCAGAGTGGACTCAGCAGAGGTGCCCACAGAGGAGGAGTCTGAGAATAAGAGCTTCCATTCATTCAACAAATGGTCATTGAGTACCTACTCTACACCAGGTATTGTTCTGGGTACCATTGTTCTTGTCTGATGAAAGACACCAGAGAAATGGCCCTTCCCCTCACGGCACTTAGTCCAGTGAGGATAATGAATCATTGAACAACCCGTTGTAATACAGTGTGATAGAAGCCATGTTAGGGGCTGTGCAAGGCAGTGGTGGGAGCTCAGAGGAGAGGTACTAAACCCAGGTGTGGGACATGGAAGCATTGGTAATGGCCACTATGATGTTTAGAGCAGAGACACGATGCAGGAGGAAACTAGTAAAGTACTTCTCTGAAACTCGTGTCGAATCATCTCTCTGAGGTGTGAAGCATTAGTCTCAATGTGGGGTTTTAATAGGAAACGTGTGTATGAGGACTTGTGACAGAAGGGAGAGATCTTGGATTATGGAAATCAGCATCCTTGGCAGACGCACAGGACTGGGCCCAGAGTGCTCTCTGAAACCATTTGTAACCTCAGGCAATTGTGACATTGGGGAGAGGGCTTAAGGCAAGAGAAATGAATTTCTTTTTAATGTTTGAAAACAGAAGAATTGACTTCCTTCCCTAGTGGGGACTAGTGGTGGATATGGCTTTAGCTATTCTAAGATCCTCTCAGGAGCACTTCAACATAAGAGCTCTTCAGCATAAATCGCTGTAGGACTTCATATAGTCCTACATATAGAGGGCCATGCTTTTGGGTCCCTTGTTATTAGGAACTTTTGTCAGAAGACTATTGCTGATATAGCAGGAGATGGCTGATGGAATTCCGGTGGGAACTCAGTACAAAAAAAAGAAAGAAAGAAGAGAGGGAACAGACAGTCTGGGATTTATTTTATTTCGATTTTTAATTCTATTTATTTACTGAAAAAAATTTTTTTAAAGGAAGTAGCATTTATCGAATGCTTATTATGTTCCAGGCTTTCAGTTTGTCTTAAACCTGTAGCTTTAACTGCAATTGGCCAATAAATTCACAAGTGGTCATCAATGTCAAGAGAGATAAGAAACAATAGAAAGAATATGAACACATATACTTCTTATCAGGTTTAGTACAATAGCCATTTCGGTAAGTTAAGTCAGGCAAAGACATGGAGCCTATAGTAGAGGTTAAAAAATGTGGACTGTTTAAACAAAAATCATCTTTGGGATTATCTTTTTTTCAGATCTCTTTTGAATCCCTTTACATAAAAGAGCGACGGGTCCACATTGTATATACTTATAAGTACAAGTCACCCATCTCAGTCAATAGGTTCTCCATCTCTCAGTCCTGATGGTTTTTCCACATGGATTACTTTTTTCTAATACTCCCCCAAGGATATTTTTTGCATTGTTTTTCAGAGAAAGAGTGGAAGGGAGGGAGGGTGAGGAGAGAGAGAGAGAGGGAGAGAGAGAGGTGAGACATATGATTGGTTGCCTCCCACACACGCCAGAAAGGGGATAGGAGTGAACCCACAACCCAGGTACGTTGTGCCCTTGACTGGGAATTGAACTTGGAGACCATTTGGTGCCCAAGCTGATGCTCTAACCATTGTCCAACACCAGCCAGGGCTCCACATTGATTTTGTTCATCTTTCTGAAGTATCCTCAGTACATGGTCACTGTTACAATCCAGTAAGTCTAACTAGTCCATCTTTGTGGATATCATAGGAAAGGAAGTCTCTGTAGTATTCTTTCAGTATCTTAGTTCTTGGCAAATAATTCAGCCTGTGAAATATGCCCCTTTCCATTCCTGAGCAAATTTTTTATCCTACCAAGATCAAAGGATTCCACTTATTCTTTGAGTGACTTTCTCCCTTTGACATGTTAAAATAACCTCCTTCCATTGTTTCAGAGACACTGGCAATATGCTCTTCAAAGTGTTTTTGTTGTAGTTATTATTCTTCTCGTTTATAATTAACCAGGTTTCTTCATTTTCTTCATGTGAACTCCCTTACCAATTTAGGGGGAAATGCCCTCCTTTTTTCTCTGATAGTTTACATGGCTCTAGCATTCTCTTTCTAGCTTGTTATTTTCATTCCTTGGTATGTGTTATTTTAATGGAAAAAGCCAACAACAGCGAAATGGTGTACATAGCCTTTTTTTGTGGTTATTGAATTTTTTAAGTCCTTCCTTTCAATTGTCTCCTAAATGGGGCCTGTAGTTATCATATTTCCCTTTGTAAAAATCTAATGTGTATGGGATGGGTTTCTTGGTTTTTCCCTCTCCCACCAGGATGTAGAATTTAATTATGTTATTAAATTTTACTTAGTGGCTCACCCTCAGCAATCTCTTGGGTCCATTTCTGAACCTGTTTAGGATGAAAGTTCTGTCTATTGCCCTTCTGTGTGGGATTTAGAAAGCCAGTCTCAATTTATTACCATCCAGCTCAAGGCCCCACCCCCACCTCACAGCTCTCATCCTGATTGAGCAGTTGCTTACTTTGCATTTTGATCATTAAAGCCTTCCATTATTATTATGTGGACAAGTGTTGTCAGCTTTCCACATAACATTTAGCATTTTCTGTCTCATCATTTCACTTGGGAATATTTATAATATACATTTTTCTATATGGAGAAGTTTTAACATGAATTGCCTTTACAATTGAAAAGTTTTTAAGTAAGAAACCATCACACAGACCTATTCTGTGAAGTTTATCCAACAAATGCTTTTTTATGTACCAGTTCTACATACTGGGGGTAAGCATGAACTAGAATCAAAGTTCATGGAGTTATATTCTAGTGAGGGATATAACTTACATCAAAAAAATAATGGGGAGGCAACAAAGAAATAATTTGTCTTGATTTGCTAAGAACTCAGGAAAAATCATGTAGGGTGATAGCCCTTCTTTATCAATTCTACCAGAGAATTACCCTCCAATGCCCTACAGCGCTCTTTTTATACAATGAATTAACTTCTCTCCGGGGCAGCTAGAATGATATCAGCTGTGTACCACCCTTGAGAGATGGGAGAAAACAGTCATGGATATCATTTTCTGTGGTAGGGCTTAATACTCTCATGGACCCCAGGCTGAAGAGTCTGGGTTAGAGAGGAACAGTGTAGGAGGGAGTGCAACTTTGGATCATTGACCTGAAAAGTTCCCTTTGACAGTAAGTTCTTTGAGCACAGACCTGAATTCAGCGAGGTAGGGAGGGCCCTGCGGATGCAAGGTAGGGGTGGGATTTGGAGGTGGGGCAGAGTATGCCAACCAGAGACAAGAATGGGCTTGGTATATTTGAGGAACAGTTAAGAAGGCCAGCGTGTCTGAAGCTGAGTTATCCAGGGATGGAGAGCTGGGGATAAGATCAGAGAAGTGGCTCATAAGGATAGAGATGACAATGACGTGGTGAGACATGCCAGAGATGCTTCTCTGTGCTTTCTTTTTTAAAAATATATATATTTTATTGATTTTTTTACAGAGAGGAAGGGAGAGGGATAGAGCGTTAGAAACATCGATGAGAGAGAAACATTGATCAGCTGCCTCCTGCACACTCCCCACTGGGGATGTGCCCGCAACCAAGGTACATGCCCTTGACCGGAATCGAACCTGGGACCCTTGAGTCTGCAGGCTGACACTTTATCCACTGAGCCAAATCGGTCAGGGCTTTTTGTGCTTTCTTATGGTGGTGTGTAACCCTTTTTACTTTGAATTGATGGCTTACTCAACTTAAAATGAGTTAAAAGACAGGACCCCTGTAGTGTTTTTTTTGTTGTTGTTTGTTTGTTTTTACTGAAGTTATTTTTAATCAGAAATATAAGATGTATTCCACTCACATTTTATTGTTTAGAATAAGCTTAAAGTTTGTTTTTTTCAGCCTTTAGAATGTACATTTATTTTTTTGTCTTTTTTTCAATTTTGTTTTATTGCTTAAAGTATTACAAAGTGTTAAATAAGTCTCCATTTTTCCCCCTTGACCTTCCGCCCTCCTCCCCTACCCCCCAAGTGTCCTGTGTCCATTGTTTATGCTTATATTCATGCGTACAAGTCTTTCAGTTGATCTCTTAACTCCCCCCCAACCCTCCCGAGCCTTCCAGCTGTAGTTTGACAGTCTGTTCAATGCTGTTCTGCCTCTTTATCTATTATGTTCATCAATTTATAATGGTCTTTATTATCCATAAATGAGATCATGTGGTATTTTTCTTTCACTGACTGGCTTATTTCACATTATGCTAAGTGAAATAAGCCCTGTAGTGTTTTTATTGAAAGAATGAGGCCTCGTTTCTCACCTTTTCTCTGCACCAAACTACTTGCGTTGTCTTCTAAAAGTTACCTGCACCAGAGTTGGACCACATGGAATTCCCAGTTCTGTTATCTTTTTCTTATATCAGTCTAGAACTCCCAAACATTGTATTTAGTAAGAATTTTGCTCATTTACATTTATGTTTTCTATTATATGCATACACTATGACGTTCCCTTCCATAAACTGTTCTTTCTCCTTTGTGGCTAAGATTGCTAAGTGTGATATCTGCATCTAAAAAAATCAGATTGTTCAAGGGGTACTTGGAGGCTTTGACTGTATTAATAATGTTTTATTTCTTAAGTCAGGGGAGGTTTAGAGGGGCATATAATATTGTTATATATACATGTTTAAAGTCTGAAGTATATTATGAAATATAAAAGAATATGTTCTTTATAGACAATACTAGTGGCCCAGTGCACGGATTTGTGCACATTGAAAGGGAATTAATTAGAAGAAATATTTTAATATCGCTATTTGCCCTTTCTCTATAATAGAAGTATCAAGCAAATTCATGATTGACAATGACAGATCAAAGTACATGTGTGAGATTGGTGCCAGCGAGAGCTTTATATGTATTGCACATGCCTGAGTCAACTTAGCCTTTTATATATAGAATAAACTTGGTTAATTAGACCTGCTTTCTGATTCAGCTGAACTTTTTCCAGCCCAGTGAAGCCCTGAACTTCTCTTTCAGGTAATTGTCAGCAACACAGCAGTAAGTATCAAAATGAAGCAAATTATTATTGTAGATCATGCAAGGAGAACAGAGGGTAAAATATTTAACTGTAGCAGTGTTTGACTATATTCTGTGCAGTGAGAAAACCTGAAGTCATTTTCAAGGTCCACCATTTCTTCTTTTCAGTTAGGTCAAGTTTCTAAGCTTTCTAAATCTCCATTTTCCGGCTAATGAAAAGAAAATTGGATTCCACCGAGTCTCCTATCTACCTACTCTTCTATCTATCTACTCCAGGATTTCTGTGAGGATCAAATGAGATGAGGCACGGGAAAACGCTTCACAGACATTTGGTTACAGTGTAAATGTTTCCACCTGGCTGTAAAGCAAGTCATGTTTCTAGGCTGAAGAAACTCCAAGGAGGCAAGTCACTACGGAGAGGAAGCCAGGCGTTGCTAGGTGACGTCATCACCTGGTGCCCACAGCCACCATTTCAGGACTGGGCTAGGCTGTGGGCTGCATTTTGCGCCTTTGGGGTCTCGGCAATGTTGGCTGCAATTTGGTGGGCTGTTGCTTCAGGGTGGTAGTGGGACCTGTGTTCCACTTGGGGGAAGCCGAGTGTTACATTGTTGGCACCAGGTCCATACTGCCCTTTCTCTGTAAATGGCCAGTGCACATCACAGCAGCTCCTGCATTGAGTGTCTGCCCCCTGGTGGTCAGTGCACGTCATTGTGACTGGTCAGACAGGAGTAGGGACACTTAGCATATTAGCCTTTTATATATATAGATAAAGAATGTAAGGATTTAAAACATATCTTTAAAATGTCCAATGTTTTGGGATAAATCTGTACACAGATATACTAAATGGAAAAGAAGGTACCAGTTACTAAAACACAGATACATAGATTTAAAATGTTATCCTGACTGGATTTATATGTCAGATGAAGACTAGAATCTTGCATAATCTGTGGGTCTTTATGAATGAAATAAATTAAATTTGGGGAAGCTATTTATTGCTAGAGAGATAAAAACATAATTAGCAATTATAAAGCAGTCTCTGGGGGTTCTGACTGTAATGGAGCAATGGGTGAATTTCTGGAGACTTAGCAGTTTATATCTTCTCTCTCTTTTCTTTTTCAAATATACCTAATTTTGTCAAGCAATTTCTAGGGAGTAATGGGGGAGGGGGATACTGCTTAAGCTAAGTCATGATTTTTATCAGACATTAACATATCCATTTCCTGAGATAGGATAGCCACATTATATAAGAGGCAAGCAGGCTAGGAAACAAAATGATGGCCTGGATGTTCTTTTCCAAATCCCTCAAGCAGAAATCTCTTCGTTTCCTGTTGCCACTTTTTGTAAGGATGACACTTACAAAGAGAAACATAAGTGCTTTTTTTAAATTCCTCATTGAAAATTTAAATTGCTTGCCCTGGCTAATGTGGCTAAGTTGGTTGAGTGTCATCCATGCATAGGAAGGTCACCGGTTCGATTCCCAGTCATGGTACATGTCCAGCTGTGTACCAGAGACAACTGATCGATGTTTCTCTCTCACACTAATGTTTCTCTCTAAAATCAATAAAACATATTTTTAAAATGTTAATTGCTCCTGCTACTTATTTTACCCAGTAGATAAAGCTATAAGTTTACAGGGTGAGAAAAATGTATCCCCCATTTAAATGCTAGTTTTTGAGCCAGTGGAAAGCTAGTTTTTAGGCTCACACATGGGGCTTCCGTATTTTGAACATGGCAACTAGGAAGTTACTTTCTAGAAAGATGGCTATGGTTTGCAGAGCTCTGGGGGGACCTCACTAATTCAGTGAAAAACTAGGCCATACTCCACTACAGCAAATACTAAATAGAAAAATTCTGAGCAAAAACAGCTTTCCAAGATCCAGGTATTGATCACTTTATTTAACAAAATAACAAAATATGGTAGAACCCCAATAAAGACTTTCTTTAAATTCTTTCAAATAGACTCCTCTTATTTAGCTCGCATCGCAAACTGAACTATTAGCACAGCTCTTTTACTTGAGATTTTGCCTACAGTATCCAGATGTTCTGTATCAGGAGGTACAACTTGGACTCAACTTTAACCAGTACTGGGCTTTGAACTTTCTGCAGAAGAGGTTAGAGGAGATTTGGGAGGGGGTGGGGAGAAGAGGGCAACTGGGAATCTGCATTTTAACAAGTACTCCAGGTGATTCTGTTACACAGTTTGGAAAGTAGAGAATAACTCCACAATCTCAAATAGAAATTGGCTTTTAGTTAAGAAAGATTTTAAAACAAGTGATGATATAACTAGAGAGTTGATCAGTTTGGTAAGGTTAACAAAGGTTCATAGGTTCTTACTGAAATTTTTATTTCATCAACTAGAATTAAACCTGGCTTTTCAGTTTGTTCCAGTGAAGAGTCTTTGGGGGTATTTATTACCTATGCATTATTTTTGGCCTTTAAAAAAATCTATTCTCACAAAATTTTGTGGACACTTTCCTCCGTTTTCAGAGTCTTCATGGTATTAGTGATTTGTGTTGTGAAGTGATTTTCCCTCGTTAAGGAACGAGTCCATGTATCTAGCAGCTTATGCAGGTGTCTACAAATCACCTGTGGAACGTTTTAAACCGATAGTTGCCCAGGCTCCACTGTTTACCCCAGTTGGAATCTCCAGGCACAGGGCCCCCAAGTCTCCCTCCTTAAAAGCTTGACTGCGCAGTCAGGCTGGAGAATCACTGGTTTAATGACAGCAAAAGAAGCTTTCTTTGAGACTTTCGAACATATTTTTATTGACTAGACATTTCTTTTTTGTTGTTGTTTTGTTAATCCCCACCCAAGAATTTTTCCCCATTGGTATTTAGAGGGAAAGGTTGGGAGAGGCAAAGAGAGAGAGAGAGAGAGAGAGAGAGAGAGAGAGAGAGAGTCAGTCATGTGAGAGAGACACATTGATCAGCTGCTCCTCCCACTCCACACATGCCAGGGCTACTTGCAACCCAGGTACAGGTCCTTGACCAAGAATTGAATCCACAACCCTTTGGTGCATGCAGGCTGATGCTCCAACCACTGAGGCACGCAGGCCAGGGCTAGAAATTTCTTTACTCCTTGTTATAGCCAGAACCATTGTGATGCCACATTCAAGGTGTTCCCCGAAACTCTGATTTTTGTAATTTGCTACCTCTGATAGAGATGTGATGAACAATGCTTCCATTGCTAAGTGGGCTTTACTTCCGGGGCTGGTGAGGCAAAGAGACCCAAGACACGCTGAAAGGGTGAAGTTTTCTCTAAGTAGCAGTTTGATCCTCTTTATAAATAGTACTAGGGGCCCGGTGCACAAAAATTTGTGCACTCGGGGTGGAGGGAGTCCCTCAGCCCGGCCTGTGCCCTCTCACAGTCTGGGACCCCTCAGTGGATGTCCTATGATGGCCCCAGTCTGCCAGGCGCCTTTGGGGTGTGTGTGTGTGTGTGTGTGTGTGTGTGTGT
>PVJC01041584.1:0-15291 GCA_004026665.1 Murina feae
CTCTATCTTATATAATAAAAGAGTAATATGCAAATTGACCTAACAGCAGAACCACTGGGAATGACTGGTAACTATGACACACACTGACCACCAGGGAGCTGATGCTCAATGTAGGAGCTTCCCCTGATGGTCAGTGCACTCCCATAGGAGGAGCTCTGCTCAGCCACAAGCAGGCTGATGGCTACCAGTACAACAGTGGTGGTAGGAGCCGCTCCTGCCTCCTCAGCAATGCTAAGGATGTCTGACTTCAGCTTAGGCCTGCTCCCTGCTGGCAAGTGGACATCCCCAAGGGCTCCCGGGCTGCCAGAGGGATGTCTGACTGCCAGCTTAGGCCCGATCCACTGGGGAGCGGGCATAAGCCAGCAGGTGGACATCCCCCAAGGGGTCCCAGACTGCAATAAGGTACAGACCGGGCTGAAGAACCCCCCCGAGTGCACAAATTTTTGTGCACCAGGCCTCTAATAATGAAAGATTAGAAATAAAGCAAGGATAATCATGCTTACTCCTTCTGTTAAACCTGTACCAAAGTTCCAGTCAGTTTACTAAGTCAAGAAAAAAAATAAAGGCATCTCATTCAATTGAAAGAAATAAAACTTCCTTTACTCACAGACAACATGGTCTTGTATGTAGAAAATCCTAAGAATCCACACATAAAATGACATATTAAAACTAATAAACAAGTTTAGCAAGATCACAGGATACAGGATCCATGTACACAAATCAATAGTATTTCTACATATTAGCAAGGAACAATTCCAAAATGAAACTAAGAAATGAATTCCATTTTCAATAGCATCAAAAAAAATAAGCTATTTAGGAGTCTATATAACAGCAGAAGTGCAAGACAGGACTTGTACTCTAAAGACCACAAAGCATAGCTACATAAACAGACACATTTTATTTCCATAAATTAGAGACTCAATATTAGTAAGGTAACAATTCTCCCTAGAATGACCTACAGATTCAACAAAATTCCTATAAAATCGCCATAAAATTTTATAGAAATTGACAAATTTATTCTAAAATGCATATGAAATGAAAAGCACCTAGAATAGCTGCAACAATTTTGAAAAAGAAGAAAAAAAACTTTTATATTATAATACCCCATTTAAAACTCACCATAAAGCCCTAGTAATCGAGACAATGTGGTATTGTGGTGGGATAACCACATAGATCAATGGAACAGAATTGAGAGGCCAGAATATACTCTTAAATTTATGGTCAACTGATTTTTGCCAATTGTGCTAAGGGAATTTAAGGGGGAAAGGATAGTCTTTCCAACTAATAGTGCTGAGACAACTGGTATTCACATGCAAAAAAAATTTAAATAAGAACAAAGACACTAACCTCACACCATACACAAAAATTAACTTAAAAATGTATCATAGACTTATTGTAGAAGTAAAATTATAAAACTTCTAGAAAAAAATGGAAAAAAATAACATAGTGACATTTGATTAGGCAAAGAGTTCTTATATATGACAGTAAAAGCATGATCTATAATATAAAAAAATGATAAAATGGACTTTTTCAAAATAAAAACTTTTGCTCTCCTTAAGACACCATTAGGAAAATGAAAGGGCAATGCACAAACTGGGAGAAAAGGTTGGCAAATCACGTATCTAATAAAGGAATTGTATTCAGAATATATAAATAACTCATACAACTCAATAAGAAGACAAATAATCCAATGTACAAATGGCCAAAAGATGGAATAGACATTTCACTAAAGAAAATATAGCATATAAGCATATGAAAATATGTTCAACATCGTTAAGTCACTAGGACAGCAATTCATCTCATGACACACATCCTATCTAATAAAGAGGGGAATATGCTAATTGACCCTCTCACAATCGCAAAGATGGCAGTGCCTACAGCCAATAAGGAGGAAATATGCTAACTGTCACACCCTCCAAAATGGCAGTGCCCACAGCCACAATATGGCAGTGCCCAGTTCCCTCAGCCCCATCAGGGCGGCAGACACGTGGCAAGGCCAGGCCTGCCTCCAGGCAGGCCCAACCACTCCATGCACCTGCCTCTGGAGTCCCTCACCCCCTCAGTCCCCCAGCCGCCCAGGGCCAGCCTGAGGCTCAGATAACCAGGGCTGGCTGAGGCTCGTGCTGCCAGCAGTGGCAGCAGCAGAGGTTTGATGGGGCATCACCTTCCCCTTGTCACCGGGTTGCCTCCTGCCCTGGAGGGATCCTGAACTGTGAGAGAAGGCAGGCCGGGCTGAGGGCACCCCTCAGTGCATGAATTTTCATGCAGCAGGCCTCTAGTAAACTAATAAAATTCTATGGCATATCAGAAAAAATACAAAATTTTTTGATAATCTGACAAAAACATAGGTATAATTTTGATTTACAAAAAATAATAATAGTAGTAATTACTTACCTTTTTTACTACAAGTCACTTTTTAAAAAAATCAGATGCCTATACTTGATATAAGAATTGCTGGTACTGAGAATTCACCAGTCAGATGCAATCTTATTATGCAACATGATCAATAAGATGCAACTCTATTACATGACCTATCCTATATAATAAAAGGCTAATATGCAAATCAACCAAATGATGGAATGACCGGTTGCTATGACACGCACTGACCACCATGGGGGCACATGCTTAACGTAGGAGCTGACCCCTGATGGTCAGTGCGCTCCCACAGGGGGAGCACCGCTCTGCCAGAAGCCTGGCTCATGGCTGGTGAGCACAGCAGCGGTGGTGGGAGCCTCTCCCCTTTCCACAGCAGCACTAAGGAGCAGCAAGCAGGCGGGTGGTAAGGAGTTAGGGGGCCCTGGACTGTGAGAGGGATGTCTGACTGTCAGCTTAGGCCAACTCCCTGTGGAAATCCAGGAGGAAATCCCCTAAGGGGATTTCAGACTGTGAGAGAGGGAAGGCCAGGCTGAGGGACCCTCCCCTGCCAGTGCACAAATTTTGTGCACCAGGCCTCTAGTATAATTATGGTTCGAACAGGGGATTCATACCAGATGGTTAATGTTATGTTGGCTGTTGTCATTTTTTTATTTGCAAGGGAAAAGAGGTCAGATATTGCAGGTTTTAAAAATTACTGCAGCACACCCATTGAAAATCACTGCAGTAGGGAGATGCAATTTAAAAGCAAAATGAGATACTGGTTGACTATGATCACAAAGACAGACAATAACGAGAGTTGGTAGTGATGTGGAGAATTAAAACCCTCCTACTGTGGTAACAGAAAGGGGTAGAACGATCTTGGAAAATATTATAGTGGCTTCCCATGAAGTGAAACATATTTATAACCCAGCAATTCCCCAACGAAGTACCTATATAAAAGAGATACAAACATGTACAGAAAGACTTATACATTAAGGTTTACAGAAGAGTTTAATAATAGCCCCAAACTGGAAATAATCTAAATATCCACTATCTTTTAAGAGGATAAACAAATGTGGTATGTCCAGGCAATGAAACACTATTCAGCAATAGAAAGGAGCAAACTACCAATACATGCTACAACATAGATGAACCTTCAAAATATTATGCTAAGTGAAAGAAGCCACACATAAACATATTGTGTGGTTCCACTTATGTGAACTATCCAGGAAAGGCGAATCTATAGATAAAACAGAGCAGTGGCTGCCTGGAATTGAAAGTGGGAGCAGAATCTACTATGAATAGGCACAAAGACATGTTTTAGAGATGTTCTAAATGTAATGGAGATGTTCTAAGACTGGATTACGATGATGGTGAAACATTTCTATACATTACTAAAAGTCAATGAATTGTACACTTAAAAGAGGTGGACTTTATAGTATGTAAGTTATACCACACGAAAGCCATTTTAAAGAAAAAAGGGAGGTGATGGTTGTTTAGACCATGGGGTCTCCGAGGGGAGGTGGTGAGAAGTGATATCACAGATGGGAGACAACATTGCACTAATGGGGAGGTTGGGGTCTTGATCCGGGGTTACTGTATTGGCCATTTCTCCAGAGAAGCAGAACCAGTAGAATATATACAGATATAGGTAAGAGGGAAATATTATAGGAATTGGCTTAATCAATTATGGAAGGTGAGTTCTACAATCTGCCATTGGCACCGGCCTAAGAGTTCACTCCAAGGGCTCTAATCTGTGGCCTGTTGGGGAACCATCTATACTGTTAAGCTCTAAATCTTACCCATGGACTCCCACCCACTGGGTAAAAATCTTTGGAGACTGCTTGCCCATTAAATTTCTTTTTAAAGACAAGAAAAAGAAAAACAGAGCAGTCATAATGTAAAACCTCCTGTCCCATCAGCAACATGTAGCTTTTTATCTTTTTTAAAATTGCATATGCCCCTCCCCACCTCCTCTACTCATACATTCACTTTTCTTGCCTTTTTGTAGTTCCCAATCCTAAATACCAGAGCTGGTATTGGAGACTCTGTATTCCATTTATTAGTGTCATTGCAGAAGCCACCATGTCTTCCTGAGCTCATTCATCATCTCTCCGCCTCTATCAACTCATTTTAAATATGCAAGGTCTCATCACCTGCCTTGTGGTCCAGCTGCAGTCGCAGCTATCCTGGTCTGCAAACGAAAATAAAGGCAAGGTTGCAGGAATACAATGTTAAGACATGGTCTGCCTTGGAATCATTCATTCATTTTTTATGTATGCAGACCATTTGTATTGTTATTAATGTGTGAAAGCCACTGTGGAGGTGCTTCATGGCATGCTGAGATATGAAGCAGTCTTTACTTTCAAATAATTTCCCAGCAAGGAGTGAAAATAAGAGAGATATGAAAGAAAGGCAGCAGATGCTATACAGCTGAGCGAGCTGGCATTTCACAGAAGCACCAGATCCCCAGCTGGTGCAGCCAGAGGATGACTCCTGGAGGCAGTGGCTTGAGAGTGGCATTTAAATGGATCTTGGAGAATGAGTACGGCTTTGAAAAACAGAGAAGGGGGCAAGGGAGAAGGAATTCTAGGAGGAGGGAGCAGTAGGCACAAAACCATAGAAACAGGAGAGCTTAAATTATGTTTGAGGATGATAAAGGTAATCCATATATCAGGAGGCTGCCCCAGTGCCCTGCCCACAAATCTAAACCAAGGTCAGCTGGCACTTAGAAATAACTCACTGTCAAGAAGCCTAACACCAGTCACAATCCTCCAGCTCAGCTTTAGCTAGCTTACCTTAGAAGACAGGACCACTGGCCTTCTCGGGAAGTCGCCAACCTCCTAGCCAATCCTGCTGTTTCTGCATGACCTCTGCTAATCCTATATAATAAAAGCCTAATATGCTAAATGTCTGGTCATCCAGTCATCCATTCAACCAATCAAAGTACAATATGCTAATGATATGCTAAGGCCACTCAACCACTTGCTATGATGTGCACTGACCATGAGGGGGCAGATACTCCAATGATAGGTTAGCTTTCTACTGGGATCTGGCCGATCAAGACTGAACAAGAAGGACTGGACACCCCCTGGAACCCTCCCGTGGTCCCTCCCCAACTGGCCAACCTCCCGCATCCCTCCCCGGCCCCAATCATGCACCAGTGGGGTCCGTTGGCCTGTCCTGTGCCCTCTCGCAATCTGGGACCCTTGGGGGATGTCAGAGAGCCAGTTTTGGCCCGATCCCGCAGGCCACGCTGAGGGACCCCACTGGTGCACGAATTCATGCACTGGGCCTCTAGTACTCTATAAAACTCAGTGCTCGCTCATGATCCCTCAGGAGGAGTGCTCCCATGGGTGAGGCAGTGTATTCCCCCATCAGTGGATTGTTTTACCTGGACACCAAACTCTTTACTGAATTGTGTTAGTTTTTGTCACCTGACAAGGACCTCATCAAGATCAGGGGGCTCCTTCAATAGAAGCACCCAGAAAACAGAGCAACAACACATTCTCAAGTCTCACCCAGAGGTGCTACTGGAATGCTCTTCCCACTTCTTTCTGTAGGACTAGCTCCTTCAACTCTGAGGTTACATGTGAACTTCTCAAAAAAAAAAAAAAAAAAAAAAAAGGACTTCTCTGACCACTGTGTCTACAATAAGATTCCTTCCTGCCAATGTTATTTCTCTAAGTCCCTCTGTTTTAAAACATACATACGTTATAGTTTAGAATCACTTTAATATGTTTGTTTACCTGTCTGTCCTTGGCAGTAGTATCTAAAGTCTCTAATAGCTATTGGCTTATGGTCCCCATTCACAGTATTTGCTCCCTGTGAAAACATTCTATGCTGGGCAATTCCTTCCCAAAGTAACCAGGTTGGCATGTATTTTGAATATTAGCATCAAGCTATATTGTTAGAGCGACAGGAGTAATGGCTCTCTGGATGGGATTTAAACAATCCCACTTTCTCTTTTCCCAGAAAGTTCTTCTTCGACATTGGCATTTTTACACTTTACTACGAAGCCAGGATGTGATATGACAGGTGCCAGTGTCCTCTTCAGCAACCTGTGCCTCTGTTACCCTATTTGTAACATGGAGGAAATATCACTGTCTCTCTCACGGCATTGTGGTAAGAATTAAATGACTCGACGTATATATGGAAGAGTGGCTGGTTCACAGTAAGTGCTCAATAAATGTTAGCTTTTCAATTTTTATCATAGTAGCTCTCTTTCAGAACTGCATTTTTCCATAAAAATAAAAAGTGTACATTATCTGCATCCAAGTCCCTTAAAGAGTTGTATGAATGCAGAGTCCTGGGTCCCATGCTAGACCAATGGAATAGTGCTTGCTGAGAATGGACCCCAGGAATCTGCATTTGGACAAATTTTCTAAGAGATTTTAGTCTCCCTGGAATTTGAGACCCACTAGTCTACTAGGTTTATATGAAGTATAAATGAAATTTCTACCTTGGCCTCCTAGAAACCCAGGACTTCAAGGTATGGGGGAGCCTGGGTCGGGATAATATCAACTAGATCACTCTGGAAGACACCCGACTCCTGCTCCAGCCCTCAGACCTTGTTCTGGAAATCCACCTCAGGATCTTTATGATCCATTCCAGGCTTGCATCACTGAAGGGAGTGTCCCTCAGCCATCAGTGTTCCTGGAAGGAGATCTGTTTAGGGAGCCTGGTGGTGCTTTCAATACCTCTGTCACCACATCAATCAAATCACATACACAACATACATGACTCCTGCTGCCTCCTGCTGGGAATTATCTGGTTCCCTGCCATGTTGGCATATCAGGTGATTCATTTTGAACCACAACTCCCCAAGATGTGACATTCCAATTTAACCCCCAGGAGCAACCTTATCCTGCAGCACCTATTGCATAGCTCCAACTTTAAGTATGAAAACTTATCACGTCATCGTAGCAATCACAATACAAAATAATAAGTCCTTTTACTTCCATAGGACTTTATGGATGGTTGTCAAAGAATGTTCTCAGCTATTATCCCGCATGCCCGCACAATGGGAGTTGGAAAAACAGGACTGCCTTCTGCTTTATAGGAAGCTAAACCTTGAGGAGTTGATGTGACTTACCCAAATTCACCCAAAAAATTATAGAGGCTAACATGACAGGTGACTGTTTATGTACAGACCCTGGGCATGGGCCGCTCATGCTACCCCACACTGCCTCTAGCCATGGCACCCCAGGGTAGAGAAGTGAGGAACACTGCTTGGGACCACACTTTGAATCTTGAGTGCATCACTCACTAGATGTGTGGCCTTGAGAAAACCCACCTCACAATGTGAGATAAGAATCTATATTATAAAAGGCCAGTGGCCATAACACCGGAACAACCAAATGACTGGTCACACCTCTCGGTCCCTCCCCACAGTCCATGAGCTGCTCGTGACAGTGGGGCAGGGCTCACAACTCACGTGGCGGGGTGGGGCTCACGGCTCTTGCGGTGTGAAGGGGCTTGCATGGGGCTTGCACAGGGAGGTGGGGCTTGTGGCTCCACAGCAAGGTGATCGTAGTGGCCAGTACTCGCGCACAGCGGGTCGGGGTCTCGCGCGATTTCGTGTGCTGGGCCTTTAGTATAATATAAAGCACTATGCTTATCACAGAGGGAACACTCTATAGGTGTTGCATGTTAATATCCTTGCCATTAGTATTAGCTACAGACATCAATGACAGTCAGTCATGGTAGTTCTGACCAAAAGAGCAAGGATTCGATCTGTAATCTCTCTCTTCATACATACTCTTTTTGGAAAAGAGGACAAAATGGTTATTATGTTCTATTTTTGTGTTTCTTTTTTGCTTTGATAAAATAAAGAAAACTTTTAGAACTTATTACCCACTTTTCAAGAACTTTAGGTTATTATGTTATGTTTGACACAGGGAATAGAAGGTTCCCCATTTCTCCCTGCCCCTACCAAGAGAACTGAACTTAAACTCTACTCTTGTTCCAAATCAAATGAGTTCAGTTATCCTGTTTTATATCACTAACTTTCTGACCAACGTTAATAATAAATGCTGAAGAGATACACAGATCAAATAAATGGCTGAGCTATGAGCCGGCAAGGAAAAGATGTTTCTTGGATGAATTTTCCTGATACCTACTTAACCTGGTGAGTTGGTCCCTAATTTCTCAACATCTAGAAATTGAGAATTAGATATTAAATAAAGGAATAAATAAAAATAACAACATTCAGGAAACCATTTAGATGATATAACTTTCAGTTCATTTTAGTCACAAAGATTTTGTGCCTCTTCTCACAGTCACTTCTTACTAACAATTTCAATTAACTGCCACTACCTAATATTTTTTTGTTCCCCATACAACACTCAACAGGAGCCCATAGGCCCTTGAGGAAAATTGCAAAGTAAAGGAAGAGAATGAGCTACCTGTCAGGCTAAGGGCTGCAGAGGCTCTTAGTGCAGAACAAACTCCTGACAGAGGCAACATCCTAGAGGAGCAAGTGCATTAACACAATAACCTGTATTATCTGCATTTCTAATGAAGACAATGCTTTTCCTGTTGCCCCCTGCCCCTCCCCATCCAACTCCCTGAAATATAAGGGAATTTGCTCCAATCCAGGCAGGCAAATGAAACACGATGCAACAGAACACTGCGACCATGGCAACAGCCATCTGACATGCAGAGAAGTGACCCACAGGGGAATGAAACCCAAGAAATAACTCATAGGAAACCAAACATATTCCAGAAGCATGATTTGTAAACAAAATCACTATAAATTAAAACTTACACCAGTGTGAAGAGCCAAAGGTACCTTGATGGAAACTATAATGGAATACTACACAACTTAAAAAATAACAAGTTATGGAATAAAAACATATAGAAATGTTTATATAGAACAGTATGAAGTGGCAAGTCATAACTAACCACATCAAAATAAATTTATATGTCTGTATCTAAATGTTGAACACTGCTATTAAAAAAATCTCACAACCCAAAAGATTTGAATGTTTATAAATTTATCCTATCTCAACTTACATGGACCATCCAACCATATTACCACCTTTCTCTAGTAAGTTCATTCTCCCAGTCTTACAACTTCTATTTGTACTTCCTCCACTACCCTCAAACTTCCCAACATTCTACTAACAGAATGCTAGTTGTCTGTGACTCTTGCTCCAATTGCCTGAATTTGGCAACACAATCCCTCTCCTTTCTTGTTCTAGCTCCACTGGCCTTTTGAATCCTTGATTTGTCAAGTGCTCTCCTATATTCAGGCCTTCCCCTTAGGCACTTCCTACTGCCTGGACAGCCCTAGCCCAAGTGAGTTTATTCACCTGTCTCAGACTGATACACCTCCAAGTGAAATACATGCACTTTCTCCTTCATAGCACCCAGAATCATCTGATGGGCCGCTGCTGGTGAGGAATGATGGGAGGTGATGGTGCTACAGTCTGGATAGAAGGTCCTGGCCCCAGTCAGGTGGGGTTGGAGCAGGGAGGGAGTGGAGAGTGAGCCCTTAGACATGGCTCTCATGTCACTCTTTGACATGCAACCCTCAATTGTTGACTGCTTTGTTCAGTGTTCCTCTGGCAATCATGCAACAGTCATATCAGATCATGGATTAATGATAATTCTATAGGTGGCTCCAGAGTCACCAAACTCAAATATAACACAAGAGAGTGGATAGAGCATGGGCTCAGGGTCCCAGTTCCCAGGTGGAACTCCAAATGGGTAGTCAGAAAAGTCAAATGACACAGAGAAGTCAAGGAGAGCCAACATGCATATTTCAACACTGGATGACATTCTGGCAAAGCTATGACCTTACTTACCATATCATTTGTCCTATTTGACTATTTACAAAAATATAAGCTCAAAGGACAGAGGAGTGGTGGGGGAAGGCGAACAATATAAAAAGACGAGCAACCAAATGGAGGCAGAAAACACTTTCTTTTGCCATATGTTTGTAGTTCACCCTTTTATTATGTCAACGTTTACATCTGCTAAAGAATTCATCTCCTTTTCAGCCCGTCGACAGCAGCTTCCCATAAAAAGCGGATGACAGTGTGTCTATTGGGAAAACCACAGCCTCAGTTTTCTCTCTTCATAGGTAAGTTTGGACTATGTTACTTGCCACTACTTAACAAGCTGGTTTGCAAGGCCAGCAATGCAGAGGCTGGGTATTTCTACCCAGACAGTGCCTGTAACCCTGTAAACTGCTGGTCTAAATTCTGGTCCTTCCTCTCCATCCCTCTGCGATTGCTCATCTGGGTCTTATAACAGCCCAGTGAGTGGTCTGCCAGTAGCCTCCTCCCTTGTTAGCCTATTCTCCTCTCTGTCTGGTTCATTTAGTTCATTTATTTATGTAGCAAATGTTTAAGAAGGCCCTTCTACATGTCAGGTCTTCACAGGAGATGGAGCAGGGCACAAGTCCAACCTGGTCCTGACTCAATGAACTTGCAAGCTGGAGGCAGTGTGGATATGTCATTCCTATGTTTAAAAACATGGGTCCTCTTTACCAAAGTACCTTAAGTTTTTCCAGAGGGCTGGGCTAATGGGAAATATACCAGAGAAAGCCAACTTTGCTCTAAGGAGGGGTTATCTGAAACAATAACTCATAGGCATGCAAGTGTGTGTGCATGTGTATGCATGTGCATGTGTGTGCATGTGATGGCAGGAAGGACTTTGTAGTAATTTTCTGGTAAACTCCTGTCTGATTTTAGAAATGATCCAGTAATATGCATAGCTGTGATCAACACTGTATAAAGGGTGTCGGGTGTATATATGCCAATATGCATGTGTGTGTGTGTGTGTGTGTGTGATCCCCAGGGTTTCAGTCGATATTAAACTACAGCAAGGTGAAGGAGTTTTTGCAATAAACAAATGCTTGCCAAAGGCTCAGGACTTCCCAACTCTTTTTCTTCAAAAGAGGAATTCCTTTCCAGACTGTGAAACTTCTGACTTTTAATTACTGAAAAGAACTGGTCTTATTGCAAGGAAAATGTTATGGGTTTCTCAGGAAAAAGGTGTTGTGTAAATATAGTGGTTCTGCCTCATTATCTTGGCTCCGCCGGGAAAAGCAGAGGCTACAGGTGACACGTTAACCTTCCTCAAGTACAGATATAGGTATAGGAAGGACATCTGTTCTCTATTGCAGCGAAGAAAAGTAAAAAAAGACAAGTTTCAACAACCAGAGAGAGCAACATGATCAGGCTGAAGTGCAAACTTCTGGATTATACAGCTGATTTAGGCAGTTTTTCTAGAGTGCAGGAGATTTGACAAGTATTTCCTGAGTGTTTATTGTGTAGAGGGCTTGGGTTGTGGTGGATAGAAAAAAAAAAAGGTAAGGCATATTACAGTCTCTGCTCTGCAGGAAGTCACAATCCAGTTGGAGATAAGATAATAACTCACAGAATGACAGCAAGTATTGAATAGTAACTCCAGATATGCCCTGAGACAATCTACACAGGAATCACAGGATGGGAGCATCCAGTACTCTGAGCACTCCAAGTCCAGAATAGGGAGAGATACCGACAGGCTAAAGCAAGTGGAAAATCTTGGTTCAGAGCCTTGAAGGATGGAATGGGTTTTGAGAAGAGGAGAGTGGGAGCTGGAGCAGAATGGCATTTCAAGAGAAGTTAGTGAATGTTTTAAAAGTGAATTTAAAGGACAGATATGTCTCCACTTATATGAAGTGCCCAGAGTAGTCAAATTTAAAGAAACTAAAAGTAGAACGATAGTTGCCTAGGGGGAGGGGAAGAGGGGATTATCGTTAACAGGTAGAGTTTCAATATGAAAAGATGAAATAGTTCTGGAGATGAATGATGGTGAATCATATTCTGCTGGATTAAAAATAAAAGGTGTTGATTATCCTTTTCTTCCTTATATGGCAGGCAAAAGAAAGAATACAACGAACAGGGCACCAAGGCAAAAGGACACCAAGCTGGCTTTGGAAAGACGCCGGCCCATCAGCAAAGATGCTGATAGTAAACAAAGTCAATAAGCAGTATTTTGGCATGTTTTTAAAAGAATCAGATTCTCCTTTATAACTGAGAAAGGCTGTATTTCAAGTGAACACTGGGTGAGAGCATAAACAAAGACTGAGGACTCTCTGTAGACGGTAAGGTCCAGAAGCAAGAAAGCAATAGCCTGGTGGAGACCAGAGTGGTAGACACTGTAGGCTACGATGAGGATCGGTGAAATCCAGAGAAAGAGAACCTAAGGTTGACCTCAGACCTCTGTCTTCTCTTAACTCTGTGTGTGGGTGTCAGTAATTCTCAACTAAGCCTTCTGTCTTTCTTATAAACAGCCGAGTTAAGTGTCCCTCAACATACTGCCATAGATAAATACCAAGTCTGGGTGGGACTTCTTGATTGCAGAAATAAAGATTCTGGTGTTCCTTTATCATATTTTCCTATCAAGGTGACCATCTTTCTGGAGGTATGACTATTTGGATATGAAGCACTTCTGTTAGGTGGCGGCATGATAGCTACCTCCAAAGTTGATTAAACAGGCACAAGCAAGGCAGGGAGATGGCTCCACCGGCCCATGGGAGATGCTCGCTGCCCTGGTCCCAGCATGGGGCGATCTGTCACATCCCGGCTATGAGTGCCCTGTGGTGCTTTCAATGGGACCCAAGTGCTGAGCTAGGCAGCTGTCCCCTATGAGTGGGACTCCTTGACTGAGGAGTTAAGCTATTTCTCTAGAGAATAGGTGGATTCCGTGATAAAGCCCACCCCCTTAGAAAGCTGATCCTAATGCTTTACAAAGAACCATGTTAAAACACAGCAAACAAACAAAGCCCCACCCCCTTTGAATGAATGCATACAAAAGTCCTCATAAACTGAAGCCTATGTGAACTATGGCTGATCCAACTCAGCAGGGATTGGTGAGTCTTCCCACAAGGCCCAGTTAGCCTTAGGGATAACAATGAAATTAAAAATCTCAATTCATAGCATCTGGTTCCAATCAAAGGCAGTCTTTGGGCTATTCTGCTAGTACTCAAAGAACATGGTGTATTTCCCAGCTAGCACACAAGCTCTCCGGGGCTCAGGGTACCAGTGGAGATGTGTTTTGTCTTGGGTGAAGATGAATTTCTGTGGAAAATGTGACACAAACACTACCTTTTGAGTCTCAATTGAATCTGGTTTTATGCTATAAATCTTTTCTCATTAAAAATGCGCTTTGGGGACATGGCTTTCAAAGGGCTTGTGAGGCTTCCTGATGGTCCTCTAGCACCCTCTAGGACCCCGTGACCTTCCTTTCTTCTTTCCATCCTATAACAAATGATTGCATAGTGCAGCTCAAGATGAGAATGGCTTTTCCATTCCGGCTTTTACCTGTTGGGGCTATTTCTTGGTGCCCAAGCTAAACATCAGCAGCTGCTTTCAGCAGGTGGGTACATCAGAAAGATTGACTCTCTGATTGGCTGCTTTCCCCCCCATTACATTTGCCCATCCACTAATGCTTCTTTTTTTTCCCTCCTGGAAAGTCGCCTCCACATCCCTTGGTACTCTCTTCAAAGCCTTTCTCCATGCTCCGTCCTCTGTGACCATGTGTCAGTAACTATTTCTCTGCCCTCACACTAAACTGTAGCTCTTTGAAGGCAGGATCTGTGTCTGCTTTGCTTTAGCACCCCCAGTGCCATCAAGGGGGCCTGGCACATGGTGAGCGTTGAGTAAATGTTTGGATTTAATGAACACATTAAATCAACGTTGAATCTGAGAACAAATAGTTAGCAACTGGGAGATACAAAAAGAAGTGAGCTTAATGATTCATATTTGAGCACTTCATCCATCTGTGACAGAGGAATAATGGGCAAGGGATCCTACAGTCTCCTGTGAAGCCAGGATCGGTGGGGAGGAAGTAACAGGAAAGGATACAGAAATTTCAACTGTGCCTTATGTAGTCTCTGGGGATAGTGATTTAAAGAAAATTTTGAGGAAAAAGAAACAGACAAAAAAATAAAAAATAAAAACCCAACCCCTTCAACTGGTTGCAACTAAGCCAATGCAACCCCCTTTCCATTGGTCAGGAATCATCACACTTTTTTCCTCTTTCTACATCATTAGAACTCTGACCAACGATCACAGATGGTTCTGTTTTTCCAAAGAGATTTTAGTACCAACTCTAATGCATTCATTTGGATTGAAAATGAAGCCAAAAGGAACTGGTCTCTTCTGCTCCCTTCTCCATTTGTCCGATGGAGGTCTGCAGCCCAAAAGTCCACTAGGAGAGGCCTGATGGAGGTATCCTGAGGAATCTGTACATTATGAAACCAGAACAGTTTTGGGAGGTCCTTTCCCTGTTGTGCTCATGATGGGGGGCGGGTGGTAAGAGATCAACTGAAGGACTTATATGCATGCATATAAGCACAACCAATAGATGCAAGACACAGGAGCGGGGGATGGGGGAATGAGGGCAAATGCTGGGGGGTAGGGGAGGCTTGGGGGAGGTCAATGGGGAAAAAAAGGAGACATATGTACTACTATTTGTAATACCTTAAACAAAATAAAATAAAATAAAAATGTAACTGGACAAAAAAAGAGAGAAACTTTTAAAAAAATGTCTTGAACCACACCCCCTTCTACCCCCAATAAAAGAGATGGAACAGCCATTAGTCAAGGCCAATCTGAAGTAGAATCTCTTGTACTGTAAACTCAACCCTGCAATTCCTAAATCTACCAGCCTGGCCTGCTTTCAGAGAGCAGAGCCTACACTACAGAGAGGATGGAACAAATATGATTATCATATTATATTAGTGCCCCTCTGTACACAGTCCTGGCCTTGGGCATCTGGCTAAGATGTTCTCTTAGCTCATCCTCAGGATGCAGACATTTGCCTGATGGACGAGTGGTTGACATAAGCATGTTAATTCCTCAGAGGAAAGATGCAGTCACATTATTTGACACCATCGTTATGCCTTTTATACAGAAACTAGGGGCCCGGTGCACAAAA
>PVJC01041585.1:0-15295 GCA_004026665.1 Murina feae
ACACACACACACACACACACACACACACACACACAAAAGGCGCCTGGCAGACTGGGGCCATCATAGGACATCCACTGAGGGGGTCCCAGACTGTGAGAGGGCACAGGCCGGGCTGAGGGACTCCCTCCACCCCGAGTGCACAAATTTTTGTGCACCGGGCCCCTAGTATAATAAAAGAGTAATATGCAAATTGTCCCTAACAGCAGAACCACTGGGAATGACTGGTCACTATGACACACACTGACCACCAGGGGGCAGATGCTCAATGCAGGAGCTTCCCCCTGGTAGTCAGTGCGCTCTCACAGGGGGAGCTTTGCTCAGCCACAAGCCAAGCTGATGGCTGCCAGCACAGCGATGATAGTGGGATCCTCTCCCATCTCCTCAGCAGCACTAACGATGTCCAACTGCAGCTTAGACCTGCTCCCCATGGATCCTCTGGGGAGCAGGCCTAAGCCAGCAGGTGGACATCCCCTGAGAGGCCCCAGACTGCAAGAGGGCATAGGCAGGGCTGAGGGACCTCCCTGAATGCACAAATTTGTGTGCACTGGGCCCCTAGTTTATTTAATAAGGATTCACGGCTGGTGAGGTCGGGGTGGTAGCAAATATGCCTCCCATGGCTTGGGACACAGCATAATCAGCCCTTCCTAGGGTTCAGGACTAGCTGGGTGACACACATGCTACTCTTTCAAGTCCAGGGACATGTGATCACAAAAAGTCAGAGCCATTCCTGCATACATGATTCATGCATACCAGTTGCCCTCAAAATCATCTCTCAACATTTTCACCTAATGGCACTCACTCAGGCACAGCTCTACTTACAGGAACTCATCACCTCCACCAAATGCCCAGGGAACTGAGACAGGTGATGGCACTCTCCAAGACTCTCATGTGCCTAAGAAGTAATGACACCAAAAGTGATGAGGTTTACAGGACACAGTTCATTCAAATGTTTTCATTTATTTCTTCCAAAGTTCCTAACTAAATTGCTAATGAGGCAAATGATACATACTTTATAGATATTTATTAACTTTAAAATGAGTGCTCCCACATGTCAATGAAGATAGAAAATCCCAACCATAGGGTCAATTAATAAGCTGTGAAAGAAACTCAAACTTCACACAAGAACATGAAAACATAAGACTTGCTGTGTGCGTGTACTGATATGCATGTGTGTATCTGAATGGATACAATGTGTGTGTATGTGTGTGTGTAAGATAGGGAGAGAGAGCTAAATTTTTTCAAAGATTTTTTTAAATTGATTTTTAGAGAGAGAGAGAGAGAGAGGAAGGGAGAGGAGCAGAGAGAGAGCAAAATATTGATCAGCTGCCTCCTCCACGACCCCACCAAGGATCCAGCCCACAACCTGGGCATGTGCCCTGACCAGAAATCAAACCAGCAACCTTTCAACATAGAACAACACCCAACCAACTGAGCCACACCAGGCAGGGCATGGGAGACCCAGACTTCTGATGTCAACACTTGCAGGTGTAAAGTAAGTAATTTTATTAACCACAACACACTTCATATGGATCAATAAATATTTTTTAAAGATTTCAAAGGCTAATTAAGAATTATAATAACAAAAAAGAGGCATAGGTAGGTAATATAGAAAATCGGGGGCCTTTACCCTACCATTAATATAATTTATACTTGGCAATTAAATTTAATAAATGACAGCTAGTTGGGTGGGTGGAGTTGTGTGGGGTAGATGATGTGTGGGTGGGTAAGTGGGTTGGCAGATAGCTGGTGGGTGGATGGATGGATGGATGTTGATGTAAAATTTCAAGAGCTGTCTCCACATTGTCTCATTTTCCCTCCTCACAGTTTGAGAGTTGTTCTTATGCCCACTAAAGAAGTTAGTAAATGCCCAAGGTTAAGAGCCAGAGTGGCAGAGGCCAGGGAGAGCTCCGGTGGGGCCCTGCCCCCACATACCACGCAGACCCATGCAAAGGGGGCCTTACCCCTTTAGAAAGTTGAGTTGTAAAGTGCTCTCAAAGAAAACATGGTCTGGTTGGGAAATTAAGATCAGCTGGGGTCAGACACAAAGACTCTTAAGTGCTTCCAGCATAAAAGCTGGCTCAGAGACCTCAAATAGGCAACGCAGACATGAGGGCTGTGGGAACAAAGGCACAAAGGCACAGGGCGCACACCGGAGAGCTAACTAAGCCTCCCAGACAAGCAGACGAGATGCTCCCGGCAAAATGGAGAGAAGGCAAAGGAGCTGCCAGCACTGCTGCTCGTGATAAATAAGAAGACTAAGTAGGATGACAGCGATAATTTGGAGCTAACGGGGGCTCTAATTGTTTAACAACTGAAATTAAGTTGGGACAAGTGAGGTCAGAGCTGAGAGGAAGGCCAAGCAAAACTGTTAGATGAGATTAAAATAAACGACTTGAAAATTACTTTTATTAGAGTTAATAAAACAGTACACCTTTTGCATGTAGTTCTTATTTCTTTTCTAAATACTAAGTAAACTACAAAGTATTCAATGATTATCACATTTTAGGAAGTAAAATATTATCAATCTCTGTATTGCTGTTCTGAAAAATCCATTTCTTAATGAAAATAATCAGCAAGTGCTTGAAGGCAGTTTTGCTATATCTGAATGAAGTCCACACAGCTCTTTCCTGCCCTTCAATAATTAGATGTCGCTAATCACTCAAACACAGCTCCAGGCCTGAACCAAAACACTAGAAGAAACTAAATGACCTCCTAAAACCTGACCCACTTAACTGTGAAAGAAATGTAAACTGGTATTGGAGTGACTTGAAATACTAAAATTCCAAACAAAATTGTTTCAATGGACTTTCCTGGACACTCGCAAATAAAGGATCCTATAAGTCAATGTCTGAAATACTTGGGTTAATAAAGCTATGTTCAAATTCATATTCTTTTTCCTAAAAACCCTCAATCTTTTATTATTTTTTAACATTATTAGTATTTTGTAGCTGTCTTTAAATCACTTCTGAAAGGAAGCTGGGCATGCATAAAGAAATAAACAGTATGCAGCTGGTACCCGAGGAATGAGTGCGAGATCTGCTATGGGATGTAGTCTCTGGTAGACACTGGTCTGAGCTACTCTTCAACACGATGAAACTAAAACCTGGGGCCTGGGCCCTATTCCCACAGCAGAAGGTGACAGGCAGCAGGAGCCATAGCATACATCATAACAAGATCATCCTGTCTCCTGAAAGTGGCAGGTGCCAATAAAAGTCATCCACTACTCCAGAAACTCAACCTACTCTGACCTCTGTGGTACATGAGAGTCTCTACGACCTCAACCATTCAACATATATGTTTAATCACAGTAAAATACAAAGATATGTCAGGCAATAGAGTAGCTGTATTTAGACCCTTATCCAGCAAGAGTGGCTTTGACATAGGATAACCTTAATAATGTCCCAGGAAACCAGCATCCAAAAGGCCCCATCATGAGGTGGACAGGGGGCGGTGGTGGAAGCGCAGCATTCTGCTGGTAAAGAAACAGCACTCTGCAGCACCACTTCAGGGGGAACACCAACATTTGGGCCACCCTGCATCGCCCAATTGGTCAGTCAGGGTATGAAGCTGTGAGGCTGGCCTGCCATTAAGGCCCACAAATAACAAACTGTTGGCAGGAAGGCCTCCGGGAGTGAGTTCACGACTGTTTCCTCTGCTCCTAATGTGTGTCCCTCAGGCACACACACAGTCCAACTTCGCTGAAGCTGATTTAACCAAGATTACGTCTGTCTCCAGGAGAAAGCTCTGCCACATCTCAGTTCCCTTCAAAGAGTGAGGATGAACGTTAGGACTGCTGGAGAGCCTCTGTGGGATGGCCCCTGAAGAGTATTCTGGCTGAACTTGTGCGTACACAGACAATGATAGGAAATCACACAGGAAGCACTATGGATAGTGTGGAACTTCACGCATCTTTGGGTCCTCATTTATTAGCACAGTGCCACGTGAGGTGCCCAATAGGACACAAATACAGAAGCAGACGACTAAATCTGCCAAAGCAGGGCCAACTCTTTAGGGGAAAAGCACGAGACTAGACCATAAATTGCCATTATCCCCAGTGCCACTGTGTCTTATCTAGCCATTCTCCCCACAGTCACAGTAAACCTATATGTACCAGTCCCTATGTGGAGTACTTGAAATATAAAAGGACACAATACACACCTCGATGGTTGAGAGTCCATGGTCTGTGGGGAAGGCAGGTGTGATGTGCACACACAATGCATGCAAACACGAGTGTAAGCACACACATACAAATATAATCAAACTCTGAGAAAGCACTGGGGAGAGAGGGGAACCTGACAACCTAGGGTGCTGACAAGTCCTTGGAGAGCCTCATGGGAAGAGGGAAGGTGAAGTAGCGCCTTCCAATCCAAGAGTCCCGAGGAAGGCCAAGCGTGTAGGGAGTGCAAGCCTGGAAAAGGATCTAGGCCTGCTGTGGGATCAGGGGTGGGGAGGGTGTGGAAGAGACTGAGCCTGCAGTTCACAGCATCTGCAGGACCAGGAGCTGAGCTTTCAGCAGCTGGACCACATGAGGCTGGGACATCTCAGCTGCTCTGAGGCTTTTCCCAAAGCCCCCGACCATGTGTGTGATCCATCTCCATCACCGAAATGGGTCTGGGCTGGGTCTTTTAAAACACCACCTATTTAACTATGGAGCAATGAGTTTCTATGTGCAAGGCTGTCTGAAAACAGCAAGGCCAAAGAAATAGTGACATGTTTATGAAGGCCCTTCGTTGGCCAAACAGGAGCAGCCCCCAGCACCCGCACGGGGAGGGCCTGCAGCGCCACCCTCTGCAAACATACACAGTGCAGCCCAGAGCCAGTCACAGCCAGCCCTGGGGGGGACAGCTACAGACGACAGCTACAGACGTAGCCTTTGCTAGTGGCGAAGCTGGTGCAGCCGCAGCCGCAGGCATAGGCGTGGTGCGTGTCAGAGCTCCTGGGGGCCCACCAGCCAGCTATGCGGGCTTCTCTCCTCACAGGGCCACCAAGGAGAGTGAGGGGCCCACATCTTGTCCCCACTCCACACTGCTCCAGTCCGGGATTGAATGGGTAAAGAATGCAGTATGAAAAGAGAGCACAGCCTTTCCGAGACTATTTAAAGTCCCTTGGCGGATGGCTGGCCGAAAACCTCTTTGGATAACTACTACTTTGATTTGCTCTAAGACCCGTACAATCATTAATACCTGTAATTCATCCTAACTAATAAAAATTCATACTAGTTAATTCACAAGCTAATTAGAATTTAAAAGGGCGCTATTGCCATTCAGGCCAGCTCATTTAGGAGCTATTGAAATCCTTACACAAGAGGTAGGTGAAAAGAGAGAACTGAGTCTGTTTAAACTTCTAAGTGGTCCCTTCAATACCCTTTGTCCCCATCCAATCCTGTAGCTCAGTAGGCTAATCTCATTGGATTAGCTGCATTAACATTTCCAGCATCCTCTGCTCTCCCATTAGGCCCCCCACCAGCAAGTGGGGACCCAGGACACAAATGTTCTGTCCAATCCTCAGCTACCAGCAGAGATCTTTATGCTCACACTCCGTACAGAAACTGCCACATGAGCTCTGCTGGGGCGGGAGTGGGGGCCGGTGGGTCCTGGGCAGGAGCATCCACAGCGTCCTTCGCTGAGTAGTCTGACAGCCACTGGCTCCAAACACAGCAGCAGTTACCAGACCTGCTGTGCTGGCACCACCCCAGACACCATCTCATTTAGTCTCTCCAGGACACTTTGGTGCCCATTTCAGCAGAGACTGGAACCCAGGTTAGTGGACTGTCTACGGGTACATCTCTCTCGCTCACCCTCTTCTCTTAACCAGCAACTCTGCAAAAGCCCAGAGCAATCAAGCAACTGAAGGATCGGATCTTGAGTTGCTCTGGGGACAATGCTACCTGGGGACAGAGCTAGGAACAAGCATCCATATTTCTTGAATGTCTTCCAACTGCTTTTTCCATTAAGCAGAAGCACCTTAATTCCACTTAGCTGAGGCTCAGAGTGAAAGTATCACCTCTGTCACCACAGCAAACAAGCTGGCATGCCAGCCGGTCATTGTCCAGGAGCCCATCAATCACAGTAACCTTCCTTTGTACCAGGCATTTAAACTAGATGCGACAGGTGCTAACAGCCCATTCCCAGATATGCTATCAGATAACCAGACCAAGTGGGCAGGATACCCAGTGACCAGGGGTCAGGACATGGGGGCAATGCACCTTACTAGAAAGCAGACACCTGCACCATCTTATCTGACAGCCATAACAACCCTATGAGGAGGCAAGTGCTGCCACCTCCATTTCCCACAGGAGGGAACCAGAACTCAGACTGGCCTAAGACCACACCCCTAAAATGAGAGCAAGAGCAGCGCCAGTATGGGGGTCCCCCTGGTATGTAGTCCAAGGCTCCCACCAGGGTTCTGAGAATGCCAACCAATTCCAACCAGCTGGCTGCCTGGCATCCCCAAGCCAGGCTCTGCACCACTACATGAGCCCTACAAGTCCTCCAATGATGACCAAAGACCCAAACAAAGAGAAAGCCTACTGCTTTTCACACTGAAATTGAACTTTATTTGCATATATTATGTCTCCACCATGACCCCAGCACAGAATGTTATATATAACCTTATTCTAATTGAGATGGGACCATACTGGCTCTAAGCAAGTGCATGTGGGGAAGACCATGCATTCGAGGGGCAAAGCAAAGAGAAATAAAAACGGTGCCTCTGAAAGAGATGTCAGCACTTCTGCGAAAGAAAATTAACACCAACTGTGATAAGAGCATGATACCATGCACCCTGTTCAGGAGATACCTCCACTCCACCAGTGAAGACAGAAACCCTTCTGACGTAGGTAACGCACCAAGTCCCACAGGTGGGGACAGGCACAGAGCAGTCAGAGGCTGTGGAATGCGGCCCAGAATTGGGTTCCTGCTAGTAGATCAAAGCTAAATGGTGATTTGAGGGGGGAAAGATGGAATCGAGATGTATGGGTAATTGTTTCCACATCTAATGAGAAACTCTGCTGTGTAGGACTGCCCAACTCTGCTCAGGGAGCATGTGGTGCCAGATGGAACCACGCTCTGTAGAGAGTAAACCTCATCATCCCCATAGCAACTCCATCGCACTTCCAAAATGCTTAAAAAGACACGCATCAAATTGTTTTCCACCATTTTTCAGAAACTGACTTTTTTTCCCACACCTTAAGGAAATCAAAAACTGGGAGTGTCCTTGGTATAAAAATCATCATTGTAGGAAATATGGAAAAGAGAGAAGTTTGTTTACAGCATCCATAGTGCTACACTCGAGACATCTATTTTTGTTGTTGTTTGTTTTTATTCATCTTCCCCAGAGGATACTTTTCCCCCTGATTTTTAGAGAGAGCAGAAGGGAGGGAAGGGGAGAGGGGAGAGACAGAGAGAGAGAAACATGGATGTGAGAGAGCTACATCACTTGGTTGCTTCCCACACAAGCCCCCGTCGGGGCAGGGGGTCAAACCTGCAACCCCTTGACCAGGAATCACACCTTCAACCCTCAGGGCCAGCATTCAAACCACTGAGCAACCCCAGCCAGAGCTGGAAAACATCTATTTGTAACGGCCTGGTACAATTCCTCCGGTCTGTTTTCTGGGTGACAGGGTGTGTGTGCACCGTTATCTAGTCAAACCAGAGATTCCTAATAGAGGCAAAGATTGGAGCTTAGCCTTCAAGAAACCCCAGCCAACCGGGGGTGGGCATGTACCATCACTGGTCAGGGCAGGACTGCAGGTGGGCCCTCTGGTTGGGAGGCTGAAGGAAATCTGCAGCCCTACCCTGTTTAGCTCAGTGGATAGGGCATCTGCCTGAGGACTGAAGGGTCTTGGGTTCAGTTCTGGTCCAGGGCACATGCAGGGTTGCAAGATCCATCCCCGATGGGAGGCGTGCAGGAAGCAACCAATCAATGATTCTCTCTCATCATTGTTTCTATCGCTCTCTCCCTCTCCTTTCCTCTCTGAAATCAATAAAAATATGTTTTTAAAAGAAAGAAGGAAGGGAAGATCTTGACCCATCCAAGGCTGACCTTCTCATCTGCAGACAAGACTGTCACACGTAGGCTGAAAGTGAACTGCTGTCTTACTACCACTACTTGGAATCTGTCTTATTCAGAGTGCTTTTCCCTGGCCCATTGGTTACTAATCTTTGTGGGTTTTAATTCCAAGACAACAAAATGAGAGTAAAGAAGACATATCTAATACCAGAATAAAAGCACAGTCAGATGTCTAGAAGATGAGTCAAACTTCCAAGGAACTGTCAAACTGTCTTCTGTGAATAAATGGGGGAAAGATTCATAGACCATAATTTTCTCTACTTTGAACTTTTCCTGATCCCAAAAAGAGAAGAAAACAGTTTAGGGGGGAATCAAGATTATAACAGAGAAACCTTACCTAAACAGAGAACATTTACCTCTGAAGATTTCAATAAAATCAATAAATCTGATGACCTTTTATAGTTTGATAAATTTGTTTGAAACATATAAAAATATATAATTCATCCAAGATTTATTAAGCCAGCAAATTAAATTTCAAGGGGGAAGGGGAGGTGGAGTGCAAGAGTTGGTCCAGAAAACAATTGCTTCTCCTGACTCCTAGGAGGTAGTTTACTGGGGGGCGCGGGGGCTAAATAAAATGTTAAGGTAAGTGAGTAGAAAAACCTAAGACCACGAAGGTGTCGTGGGGGAGGTGTGGCAATGGCATTGATGTCACTGAGATGTGTCTGCCTTCTCATCCCTCTCACTTCTTTTGGGGCTCCACCTGAGCCTTGCCAGGGGGGTGCTCTATCTACACTAAGGTCTGACCTGACCAGAGGTGACTAAGCTGAGACGCCCAGCACCCACACCTGCCCCACTTAGGCTTTGAGAGGGAGAAGGGAGCAAGATGGCTCACCCTGAGCCTGGAGCCTCCAGCCCTGTACATGCCACGCTGCCCACCATCCTCCCCAGGCTGTGCCAGGTGCTGCCTGCCTTCTGTCACGTGGCTGTGGTCCCTGGGCTACACGCCTGTCTCCTGCACTTACTTTCCAGTGGGAAAGGTAACAACTTGTGGAACAGCCGAAGAAAACCGGGAAAGGGTCTGGGCAGGGCCCATGGTCAGGGATGGCCTCCCTGGGAGAGACTCCTGACCAAGGCCTGAATGAAGGGAAGGGACAGACGTGTGGGGCTACCTGGCCCCTCTGACCAGCAGAGGAGCAGTGCAATCACAGGAATGGCTGGGCTGAGACCACACTAGGAGGTAGGAGGAGAGCATGAGCCGGGAGAAAGGACACACTGCTGCTGGCGGCAGTGCTATGACAAGTGGCCAGATATGGGGCAGCCTTTGAAGACAAACAAACAGGATTTGTGGATGGCCTGCGTCAAGGAGACCTCCAAGGTGTGTGGCCTGCATCACTGGGCAAACGGAAATGCAGTTACTGAGATGGGACAGTGAGGTGGAGTGTGGAGGAACCAAGAGGGTAGTGGGGGAGGTGAGGGATCAGGAGATGCCCATTGGACACTGGAGATGCCCACTAGGCAGTCAGATATGAGTTTGGAGTTCCGAGTTCAGAGGCAAAATCCTCTATATAAACATATAACCAAACCCAATACATGCTACAGGATTCTGCCTCTAAGCTCTCCGGATGTGGGTAGAAGATTCCTGGTTCCCTGACAGGCCCCGCTGAAGGGGGACTCAGCCTGGCCATCCTCCCGCGCAGCTTTCCTTGGCAGGCCACCTCTGAGGTAGGGAGACCAAGTACCCAAACACGACTTGCCTAGAGAAAGTTGCCAATGAAACCGCACCAGAAACAACAGCAAACGGAGTATTTCAAATACAGGGAGCTCAGTCCTTCAGCCAGCTCTCAGAGGCAGCCGTCAGATTCTTCGCTGGCTCTGCTCGCTGTTCCCCTCTGTCAACCCTAAGAATAAGCCAGAAGGGCCGCTGACATCTCGCCATCTTCCCTCCACGGTGAATGAGCCAAGGAAGCTGAAGGATCACAGCTAAAGGATTCGAACTGGTACAAAGGACAAGCTCCCTCTTAATGGAGGGAGAGCAGCATCTCATCAGCACTGTCCCTCAGGGCAGGTGCCTTCCTCGGAAGTGGGGCCACGGAGCGGAAACCCACCTCCAAAATCACTGCTGCAACTGCCTGTGTACCTTACTGATGACACAAACGAAGGCCCAAGGAGATCAGAAAGCACTTTTATTTGCCACCTTAACTACTGGACGATACCTAAGCCCTTGATAGTGGTGTCCAAACCAGGAAGAATCAGCAGACTCCTGGCCTGTCTCCATCATTAACTCGGATGCAGAGGCCGGTTTCCTATCCCTGGGGTGGGGCACCAAGTTCTAAATTGCAGGAACTATATGAATCACTTAGACAAAGTGAAATAAGCACTCCCCCTTCTCATCTTAAGGCTGCTCCCTCTCACCCCTATTCTGAACATATGTTCCCATGACCCCAATAGTCCCCCAATTTTTTTTTATTGGTTTCAGGGAAAGGGATAGAGACACAGAAACATCGATGATGAGAGAGAATCACTGACTGGCTGCCTCCTGCCTGCCCCCTACTGGGCCCGCAACCCAGGCATGTGTCCTTGGCTGGAATCGAACCTGAGACCCTTTAGTCCACAAGCAGACACTCTATCCACTGAGCCAAACCATCTAGGACGGTCCCCCAATTTTTTAAATCATATACTTCTATGAGCAAAAGTGTGAATACACACACATGGGTCATGTATATAGGGCGTTCCTAAAAAATGTATACACACTTTGAATGATTATAAAGTCAGTGTTTATACTAGAGACCTGGTGCATGAAAATTCATGCACTGGAGTGGGGATCCCTCAGCCTGGCCTGCACCCTCTCACAGTCTGGGAGCACTCAGGAGGGGGAGGCAACCCGATGATCAGGGGAAGGTGATGCCCCCATCACACCTTTGCTGCTGCCACTGCCTGGTTACCTGAGCCTCAGGCAGCCCTGAGCAAAAGGGGGGCTAAGGGGACCTGGGGACTCCGGAGGCAGGTACACAGCTGAGGGGACTGGGCACTGCCATCTTTGAGGGCATGGCAGTCAATTAGCATACTCCCTCCTTATTGGCTGTGGGCACTGCCATCTTTGAGGGCAAGGTGGTCAATTAGCATATTCCCTCCTTAATGGCTGTGGGTGCTGCCATCTTTGACGGCGGGGTGGTCAATTAGCATATTCCCTCCTTAATGGCTGTGGGTGCTGCCATCTTTGAGGATGGGGCAGTCAATTCGTAACTGTTGCCAGTTTTGTACTATAAACTATATTTTATGTATCCTCATAAAAAAGTCTAGTGGATAAATTTTCTTTGTTCAAAATTTAGTCTGGTTTCACCCATTATTCAAATCAATTAAACCTGAAAAGGAGTAAAAATTAAGTAAGTTGTCAGCTGTTAAAGTGTGTATACATTTTGGGGAGGCCCAAAAAAAGCATATACACACTTTGAATAATTATAAAAGCGATATTTGTACTTCAACTGCCTTTTCACACTTCCAGTAGCATTTTAGGATGAACTTCCTTTGTTCAAAACTTACTCTGGCAGAAAAGAAAGAAACATCAATTGAGCTATCAGTTGTTAAGAGTGTATATACATGTTTGGGGAACACCGTGTATTTATTTATAAATTATATACATGTATTAGAGTAATACTGCATTGTACACATTATACATAGAAATTAAAAGCTTTAGAATTGGTCTTCTAGACGCCAGCGCACACGGCTCTCTGGAAGTCACCAATGGAGAGCACCCTCTCCCTGCTTGTCCCCAAGTCTCAGCCCAAAGCCAATATATGTGTGAAGTTTCCCTTGATTGACCAAAGTAGACAGGGAAGTCCTCCTAGCTCCCCAGCCCTCACACCTCCCCAGGGAGGCCATCACCTGTGCAGCAGCTGGGTGGGGACAGAGGCAGTGCCTGGCCGTCAGTGCTCCTTAAGAATGTGGAGCAAAAGGAAAGGGAAGGGAGGGAATGAGTGAGGCCATCCGAGCTAACCGCCCTTAGGCCCAGCGGCCTCACCCTCCACGTACAAAGCCTTTCCGAATAGCATAAATGCTGATTCCCAATCTTAACCAGAGACTTGATTATACTAGCAAACTACCCGTTCTTATTTTCTGGCTGCTTCCTGCACACATAATCCATCTTCTCCTTGGGTCTCCAAGTCCCCAGAGGGCAGGAGCTGTGTGCCCACCCCACCAGGCTGGCGAGGCACTTCCCAAATACTTATGTGACTTTATAATCGTCATTTATTGAGCATTTGATTTGCTGTGATAGTGCACTGGACCTCTCCCAGCTGGTATGCATATACATTATGTTATTTAATCCTCTTCAAAACCTAATAGGTGGGCAAATAGTTGTTTTAGAGAAGGGCAAAATGACCTTCCACAGTCAAACAGCCTTCCAGGACATGGCTGGACAAGAACCCAGAAGACACAATTAGGCGTGGCAGACGGAAAAAGAAAAGCCCTTATGGCAAAACCTTCCTCAAAACCAGGAGACAGGACATCTCAGATCCTTCCACACACACTGTGGACAGCAAGTTGCTGCAGGCGGCTGCCTCCCGGCCCGCCGCTTTTTCGGGTGGGTCCAGTGGCACAGCCTGCTTCATGGCAGATGCCAGAAAGGGAGCCATTGCTTAGGCATGCCTGATTTTTAAATTCCAATATATAAAAAGTTATCACAGTGAAAGAGGAAGGATTCCTATTACAAAGCAAAGCACTAAGAGTTCCATTAAATAACTAATGCTCCCACTCCATTTTAATATTTTTAAAGATTTTTAATTGATTTTTTTAGAGAGGAAGGAAGAAGGGAAGAGAGAGAGAAAAAACACATACATTAATTAGCTGCCTCCTGCACACTCCCCACTGGAGATAGCAAGTCAGCCACTCAGGTATGTGCCCCCAACGGGAATCGAACCAGCAACCCTGTGGTGCATGGGATGAAACCCAACCGACTGAGCTACACTGGCCAGGGTACTCCTACTCCATTTACTGTCCAACTTTATCAGAAAACAAATATCATGATTTCTCTGGTCTAAACTTACTACATAAATTATGTACTTGTAACTCTGTGTGTACAATAACTGTCTATTGTTTTCACATTACTCTTCAGATGAAAAAAATGTTTAATCCCAGGACCTCTAGCTTAGAAGTAAAAAATTTTGAACCGCCTATTTAAACACTAATAGGATGAAAACTGTGTTCTGTAAGGATGTGATATTTATATTAACAGCCAAAGTAGCAGAGAAACAAATGTTCAATAGGGCCATTCCACAGTACACATTACCTCCACCCTTGAAATCATGCACACACTGTGTCTGAAAAGGCCCTCTGTCCCTCCTAGGAAAGCATTCTGGCATTTTAGCATTCTGCCGAAGGCTCAAGCCAAACCCAGCAAGGTCAAATTGAACATGAGTCTGTCAGTCCTGCCCACATCAGCCAACAGCAAACAGGGGGAAAGGACACGAGCTGTGTTTTTCAGTCGAGCTGTGTTTTTCAGTCGCCCAAAGTACACTGAGCAAATGTTCCAGAAACCTATTCCACAACCTCATTAGCATGTAACTCCCCTGGGAACCTCCCACCCACCCCAGCAAGGGACCCTGCACCGGATGCTCCCCTGAAGACCATGTCCGCCCCTTGTTGGTCAGACCACCTGCATGGCCACCACTGGCCCTCCTACCATGGAACCTCTGCACACTCCATCTTCTAGTCCTTGGCATCACTGGCACCGCCAGCCACAAATAAGGTAGGTTTGCACCTGGGAATGCAGAGTATGGTACACTGTATGGCCAGGAGGGGAGAAATGTGGGCCAAGCCCAACTGCTCAAGCAGAGCTCCCCACCATCTATCTGTGTCTGGAGTGCAGGGCCTCACCTGAGCACAGAGGCAGAACAGTGCCCACCAGGGCCCCAAAGACCCTGCACACTGCTCACCAGGCCATGCCACAGATGGTGCACACACCCAGCATGCACACCTGAGCACCCACACCTGCTGAACAAATGGATGCATATAGATGCATGTGAACAGAACAAGCTAATTGGGACTAGCCCCCAAAATGGGGGTGTTACATCTTGCTCCCTCCAACCAGCATTGTAAGTGGACTCCCCTCCAACCAGTCCCAACCTTTCAACTGAAAAGGCTGCCTTTGAAAAACACAAAACTGACCTACCTTTAGATAATGGCAACCAACTAAAGTGATTTTTCCTTCCTCTCAAGCTTCAGAAGTAACCAGCTTAGGAGGCCAGACACTGTTAATAGCTGCACGTGACTCTGAAAGGGCTCAGGCCTTGACTAGAAGCAGAAAATTCTACCAAATCTGTAGAGGGGAGGAGTGAAGAACAGGCAGCAGTGGGCACCAGCATTAAGTGTTGAGCATCAACAACCATCACGGGAAACATTAGGGGAATGGATTTTATGTCGCCATCTTTGGGTACGAGGCTAAGGAAAAGTTTAATCTCAAAAAGTAGACATTTAAAATGGTGATATGGGGGAGAAACAAGATGGCGGCATAGGGTAGACACCGTAAATGCAGCCGTGAACAACTATTTCAGAAAAACCTCGAAAAGAACACACGGACACCACTCGCACCCACAGGAAGGCTGGCTGAGTGAAAATCCTACAACTAGAGAAGAGTCTGAGACTCAGAGGAGCGGCGGAAGCAAAGTACAGAGGTACGAAGGCGCGCGCACGGGGCTCGGGGAAGGGCTGGCGCCGGGGGACGCGGTTCTTTTCCAAAACGGAGAGAGCCACAAGTCCCCAGCGGCTCTGAACTCCAGTTCCAAGCGAGTTTCTAAGGACTCAGACACCCAGAGAAGGGGGACTGACTGGCACCAGGAGGAAATCCAAAACGGGTTTCTCTCAGCGTTGCTTGCAGCAATTACTGTGGGACACATAGACCTGGTGTCTCTCAGCGCAGCGCTGAAAAGCGCCATAGCTATTTGCTCCGCCCCGCCCGGCGAACTCCCCGAGGCCCACCCCTCCCAAGCTGCGTCAGAGCTAGGGCAGAGGCTTAATCAACGCCTCCTTAAAGATACAGGAGCCAGCCCCAACCCAGTGGCCAGAGTGGGACTAACCTAAACAAAACAAATCCACAAGGAACACACTCGGGGCAGATGCAGTGAGCATAAAAGCTCCACTGAAACAACTCTTGCCCCATAAGGGTGTCTCCAGCACAGAAATTCTCCCACTATAGACACAGCTGACTCTCATAACCAAGTGGCTTAGAGGTTAATCCCTCGCAGTGATCGCCTAAATCAGAAAGGAAAGCAGCCAAAATGCGGAGACG
>PVJC01041586.1:0-15294 GCA_004026665.1 Murina feae
TTATTCCCAATTGTTCTGCTGTTAGGGTCAATTTGCATATTACCCTCTTATTATATAGGATAGAGGCCTGGTGCATGGGTGGGGGCAGGCTGGTTTGCCCTGAAGGGTGTCCCAGAACAGGGTGGGGGTCCCACTGGGGTGCCTGGCCAGCCTGGTTGAGGAGCTGAGGGCCATTTTCAGGCTGGCCACATCCCCTTTATGGAGGGGAGTCCAGCTGGGGTACCTGGCCAGCCTGGGTGAGTGGCTGATGGCTGTTTGCAGGCTGGTCACAGCCCTTTCAAGGAGGGGGTCCCTGCTTGGGTGCTTGGCCAGCCTGGGTGAGAGGCTGATGGCTATTTCCAGCGAGGCTGGCTGGAAGCAGGTATCTGGTATTTATCTTCTATAACTGAAACTTTGTTGCCTTGAGCAGAGGCCACAGCCTGCCAAAACAGGCAGGAACTCCATCGCTGGGGCAAGCCTCCTGCTTGTTCTAGCTCTGTGGCTGCCGGCCGCTATCTTGGCTGGGCTAATTTGCACATAGCCGCTCTGATTGGCTGGTAGGTGTGGCAATTGGCTAGTGGGCGTGACTTAGGTGTAGTGGAGTGACAGCAATTTGCATATTACCCTTTTATTAGATTAGATATATATATATAAACTTTCCTTTTTCCCCATAAGTGTTCTTTACAATCAGATTAGCATACCCTATTAACCTCTAAATCTTCCTGACGGCATCTGAATTACATACAAATTTTTTTATTGATCTTTCTTAATTACATATATACACCAAATTTGAAAAATGTCAAATATTCTAACGTATTTATATATTAATTTCACACACAAACATGATTCAAATACTTGTAGAAGTTGCCCTACAGATCAGTACATTACATGGGTGATGGGAGGGTTTCAGGGCCAGTTCACATAGGAAGGCTTTATTGAATTAAGTTACAGAGAAGTCACAAGTAGACCTGAAGCCAAAGTCAAAAGTTAGGAAAGCAGCCTGGCTTATGCATGCAGCATGAGAGACTGCAAGCAAAGTAGAAAAGTCGAAGATCAAGAGTAAGATAGACATAAATATAAAAAGGGGTTTGCAGCCGCCATCCCTCTATAGTGCCTGTGCTGTCTCCAGCTCATGGAGCTCCAGCCAAAGGAGAAAGGGGAGCAAATAAAGAGGACTCTATACCATGGCTCATACAAAGCAGACTGCCGGCAAATCAACTGATGGTAAAGCACCAAGGAAGGAACTGGCTACCAGATCTGCTCAAAAGAGTGCGCCCTCTACTGGAAGAGTGAAGAAACCTCATCGTTACAGGCCTGGTACCGTGGCACTTTGTGAAATAGCCGTTAGCAGAAGTCCACTGAACTGATTCACAAACTTCCCTTCCAGCGTCTGGTGCGAGAAATTGCTCAGGACTTCAAAACAGATCTGCGTTTCCAGGGTGCGGCAACTGGTGCTTTGCAGGAGGCTTTTGAGGCCTGTTTGGTTGGCCTTTTTGAAGACACCAACCTGTGTGCTCTCCGTGCCAACGTGTAACAATTACGCCAAAAGACATCCAGCTAGCACACTGTATACCTGGAGAATGTGTTTAAGAATCCACTATGATGGGGGGAAAATGGAGACTTATCTAACACTCTTTGTAATACTTTAAGCAATAAAACAAAATTAAGAAAATTCTCTTCTTCCTATTATTAGTAGTTCTGAACGTTAGATTTTTCTTTTTTCCGATGGGATCAAAAGGTACCTGAGTATATGATTGCAAGCTGAAAATAGGGGACAGAAATCAGGTATTGGCGGTTTTTCCATTTTTATTTGTGAGTGAATTTTTTAAATCTAAATGCAGGGACATACAGCACTAATACAAGTCAAATATTTCAGTGAACAAGTTTCAGAAGTTCAACTTTATTACAATATAAATAAAACTGTTAAATTTTTCTGGACAGTGCCAGCATTTGGATTTTTTTTAAAGCAAGTAAATTTCTTATTGATGGCAACTAAATGGTGTTTGTAGCATTTTTATCACACAGTAAATTCCATCCATTCACTACACTTTTCTAACTTAGTTGTCCTACGTGCAGATACATGTTTTTAACGTTGTCTGTCTTCTGTGCTGTTCCTGTAAGTTTGCTATTAAAATACATTAAATTAAGTATACATACACTAGTGGCTCAGTGCATAAAATTCATGCACAGGTAGGGTCCCTAGGCCTGGCCAGTGATCAGGGCTGATCAGATTCTCTGCCTCCCTGCCTCCTCTTTCCCTCACTCCCTTAGCACCCAGTCGCCGCTGCTGGTTGCCCACCATGTTTTGTGCCACCCCTGATGGTTAGCACATGTCATAACGAGTGATTGAATTCCCAGTCTCCCAGTTGAACTCCTGAGGGGACACTTCGCATATTAGCCTTTTATACATATAGATTTTATATATATATATATATATATATATATACACACACACACACACACACACACACACACACACACACACACACATATACTTGATTCGTGCGATCCTCTCGTCTGCTGTTGGATTTCTGTATATTATTCTTTATTTCAGTCAGTGTATGCTTAATTTCTGATTGGTCATATATGTATGTGTGTATATATATGCATAAGGTTAAAAAAGACAATATGATAAAGTGGTAAAGAACAAAATTGATTTCAATAAATGTTAAAATTGGGTAAGAACACAATTCATTGTATATTAAATTTTGGCAAGGGAATGGTTGTGCACATAGTTTGGCATTTTCTTCTGGACTAGAGGTAACCATGTGAAGGGCTCCTTTGCATCTCATTTGAGATTCCTATCTCACATTCACTTTCATACGAATGTGTACATATTCCCTCTGGTTGGTGAACATAACATATTCCACTTTCCTCCTTTCTTCTACCAGTACGCACTTCTCAGATTCCTTCATGGATGACATTTTCTGTCCTCCCTTTAAAAACTGGTATTCCTTAGACTTTGGGATTTTTTTTTTTTTTCACTCTACACAGCCTCCTTGACTAATGTCATATGTACTCATATCTTTACTATTTATTATTGTAAGGGAACCAGGAGTTTTTTACTTCCTGCCAAACACCTTCCTAGCTCCTTCTCTCCATCTAAGTCTTGATAAATTAAATGATCAAATCTCAATACATTATTTGGGCGAAAGTATGAAAGGCAGTCACAAAAAATGGGATACTTTCTCCAGTGACTATATGTCACTGGTTCTAGGTTTAGTACATGTGATGAGAAAAAGATAGTAAGATTCTGCCATTTGGATTCTAGCTTGTAATAAAGTTAGAGATCCTGCCTCAGGCTTGCATGTAAAGACTGCAGTTTTGTGACCAACACCTTTACTAGAACCTTGAGTGTTGGGCACAGGCACCCAAATGGCATTTTGTTTCTCATGCTTTACTGTAGTCTCCCATAGTCTCCTAACTAGTCTCCCTGCCTCAAGTCTTGCTCTCTTCCAATTCAGTTTCCACACTGTAGGCAGAGTCATCTTTCTAAAATGACGCATCATGTTACAAACTTCCTTAAATCCTCCACTTTATCGTTAATAATCTATAATAATTAAAGCATCATATGCTAATTAGATCAGATAGCCAAATTTTGTTCTTTACCACTTTATCATATTGTCCTTTTTTTAACCTTATGCATATATACATGTATATGTGTATATATTTAGCTCGATGTATTTTAATAGCAAACTTACAGGAACAGCACAGAAGACAGACAACATTGAAAACATGTATTTGCACGTAGAGGACAACTAAGTTAGAAAAGTGTAGTGAACGGATGGAATCTTCCTTGTGATAAAAATGCTACAAACACTATTTAGTTGCCATCAATAAGAAATTTACTTGTTGGAGAACCAAGATGGCGGCATAAGGTATATACCTGAATGCGCAGCTTCCCAAAAACTCAATAAAAAATACAACAATGAAGCTAAACAACCATACTCCAGAATCAATGGAGTGGAAGCTTTACAACTAGAAGGCAAGATAAGGAGTGCATTGAGACTGAGTAGAAGTTCTCCGCACCAAAACAGAGAGGTACGGACGCGCGAAAGGGCGGCAGCGGCGCGAAAGGGTGGAGGCGGCTGCTGCACCTGGGTCAGCGGCTCAGAAGGATTTACAAGTTCCAGGGTCACACTGAATACTTTGCGGGCGATCTGGCAACGGGGTGGAAGACGACAGTGTCGTTCTAGCAGAGCTGTTCACAGCAATCACTGGCACAGAGCTCCGAGACTCGGGGACTCAGGGGTGCGCAGACACCAGGGCGTGGAAAATCTGCGGAGCTGGCTGAGGGGCAGCCATCGTGGGTTGCTCCACCCCAGTGACTCTGAGACCCCGCCCCAAGCTGTGCGCCTGTCTGCCTACAGCCTAAATCAACAGACTGCAGCTGGGACAGAAAACAACAAACTATCAACGCAGGGAAGCAACCAAAATGCAGAGACAAAGAAACAGATCACAAATGACAGAAACAGAGGAAAGCAAACAACTGGATATAGAGTTTAGAACCACAGTTATAAAGCTACTCAAGAATCTTCTACGAACCTCCGAGGAACTAAGTGAGACCTTCAAGAATCTTAATGAGAATACCAAAAAAAATGGAAAAGGACCAATCAGAAATTAAGCATACAATGACTGAAATAAAGAATAATATACAGAAATCCAACAGCAGATGAGAGGATCGCACAAATCAAGTCAAAGATATGAAATACCAGGAAGCAAAAAATAGCCAATCAGAAAAGCAAAAAGAAAAAAGAATCCAAAAATATGAAGATAGTGTAAGGAGCCTCTGGGACAACTTCTAGCGTATCAACATCAGAATTATAGGGGTGCCAGAAGAAGAGAGAGAGAAAGATATTGAAAACCTATTTGAAGAAATAATGACAGAAAACTTCCCCTACCTAGTGAAAGAAATGGACTTACAAGTCCAGGAAGCACAGACAATTCCAAATAAAAGGAATCCAAAGAGGACCATACCAAGCCACATCATAATAAAAATGCCAAGGGCAAAAGACAAAGAGAGAGTCTTAAAAGCAGCAAGAGAAAAACAGTTAATCACCTACAAGGGAGTACCCATACAACTGTCAGCTGATTTCTCAACAGAACCATGCAGGCCAGAAGGGAGTGGCAAGAAATATTCAAAATGATGAATAGAAAGAACCTACAACCAAGACTACTCTACCCAGCAAAGCTGTCATGTAAAATTGATGGTCAGATAAAGAGCTTCACAGACAAGAAAAAGCTAAAGGAGTTCATCACCATCAAACCAGAATTATTTGAAATGTTGAAGGACATTCTTTAAGAAGAGAACGAAGAAGAAACAGGTAAAGATAAAAATTATGAACAACAAAGTGACAACAAATACCTATCAACCAGTGAATATGACAATTAAGTCAATAGAAATATCTGATGAACAGAATAAACTGGTGAATAGAATATAAGTAAGGGCAAAGAAAGGGAATGGACTGACAATTCTCAGGGGGAAGGGGACATGAGGGGTATGGGAAGAGATTGGACAAAAATCTTACATATATGGTGACAGTGGTAGGGGTTAAGGGCACAGGGTGGAGGGGGGAACCAGGTGGAGGGGAGCTATGAGGGTTTAAAAAAAGGAACAGCTGTAATAATCTGAACAATAAAGATTTATTTTTTTTAAAAAAAGAAATTTACTTGGTTTTAAAAAAACCAAATGCTGGCATTGTCCGGAAAAATTTAACAGTTTTATTTATATTGTTATAAAGTTGAACTTCTGAAACTTGTTCACTGAAACATTTGACTTGTATTAGTGCTGTATGTCCCTGCATTTAGATTTAAAAAATTCACTCACAAATAAAAATGGAAAAACCGCCAATACCCGATTTCTGTCCCCTATTTTCAACTTGCAATCATATACTCAGGTACCTTTTGATGCCATTACAATTCATAACAGTAGCAACATTACAACTATGAAGTAGCAACAAAAGTAATTTTATGGTTGGGTCACAACATGGGGAACTGTATTTAAAGGGCCAGAAGGTTGAGAACCGCTGCTAACCTCATCCTCTCGGCTCCTGGAGGCCCATCCTGCAGAGCTCAGGCTCTCAACAAGGTCTGGGCAGAATCCGGGACAGACTGACTGTGTGGCTCTATGAAGGGGGCATATGTCCCTCGCACACCTGACAGGTGCAGAACTCTCTCTTTGGTTTGGGCCTGATAAACTCTGCTGCCCTCCCCGACGACTCCCTTACACCCAGCCCCACCCTAAAGGTCTGTGGGCACCTGGTGGGTGGCCACTGGCCATGGTGTACCCTGGGCTTTTGCTAAGTGGCCTCAGGCCAGCACTGGCACCACGTCTGAACCCGAATCAGTGTGGTGAGCACACTCACCACTATCTGGCACGGAGCTCGCGTGCTGCCGGGGGCACTTTCTGACACTGAGCCGAACAGGCAGCCAGCGGGCAGAGGCAGGCAGGGCCGCTCTCAGGGTGACCTGCCCGGGAGCTCAGTGCTGCCTTGGTGTGCGGTTTGGCCCTCCTGCATGCACCCAGGCCAGCGGAGGCAGCCCAACACTGTGTATCACTCTAGTTCCAAACAGGTTGCCCAGGGCCAGTCACAAGTAGCATCAGACACTGACCCACACCAGAGTCCCTTTCAAGAGACCCAAAGCCAATAGGCCCACTGCCAGGCTTCAGACAACATCGAAACGGGGTGCAATGAGCTCAACAAGGTCACGCGAAGGGAGAGCCAGCAGGAACCGGTCATCCTGAGGAGAGCTCTGCTTCATGGGGTCGGCACCGCAGGGCCTTGCACACTGTGGTCAGTCGCTCCTCGCAGTCAGCCAGCGTGAGAGGTGGCCCCATGTAGGGGACATTCCTGGAGCACCCAGCTCAGGCGGCCAGGGAGACTGCCCCACCGGGTCTCCCAGGACACCTACTTGGTGATGCTGCCCTCCAAGGCCTCTCCCCTCACTCCCGTCCGCACACGCTGGCCTCCTTTCTCTGGAAGCTCCCTTGTCCCGTTCTCATCCCACCCTTCCTTGGGGAAACCTTCACCAACACCGCTTCTTCCCGGTCTACGTTCTCAGCATCTGGGCCGGCCCGAGGTCCCGGCCATGCCGCACCCCGTGTGCACTCAGCTCATGAACGTTGTCTCCCTATTCGACTGCAAGCTCCACCAGTACACAACCTGCATCCTTCTGTCCCCAAGTCCCCCCAGCAGCCTCTCCCACTCCTCTCCCCATCTTCTTCCTAAGCCACCTCATAAATGCTGAGATTTCACGGAACTGTCCTTTGCTCTGCCCCCTCACTGGGTCAGCCCAAGGCTTCAAATGCCACCTTTGTACCAACGGCTCCTGACCTCTCTGAGTTCTGGTCCCAATTACCTTACACAACTGTCCACGGGGGAGCTCTACTAGAGCATCTCACTCACATCTCAAATGAAACCAATCCCACACAAAATCTGTCCTACGCCCTTACCAAGCGCCCCCCCACCTTCCCTCCTGAACCCCACTGCGCGAGCCTTCATCCAGGCCCCCGGTACGTCTTGCCTACAGTATACAATGGTCTCCAGAAACCTCCCATACCCAGCTTTGCCTCACTTCAAACCTATTCACCTCAATGCTTCCAACGTGACTGTTTTTAATTTCAAATTACTAAGGAGCTCATGGATTATTCTCCATGTGGAAAAAAAATCAAAAGATTACATATAAATAAAGTCCCCTTTCATCCCACCCATTCTGGACCCCATTCCAAACATACTGTTACCAGCTAAGCTGTGCCCCTAACTTCTCTGTATATTATACCTTAAACCAGCGGTTCTCAACCTGTGGGTCGCGACCCCTTTTGGGAGTCGAACGACCCTTTCACAGGGGTCGCCTAAGACATCGGAAAACACGTATATGATTACATATTGTTTTTCTGATTAATCACTATGCTTTAATTATGTTCAATTTATAACAATGAAATTGGGGGTCATCACAATATGAGGAACTGTTTAAAGGGTCGCGGCATTAGGAAGGCTGAGAACCACTGCCTTAGACAAATGCCCCCGTAGTTTTCTTTAAACATAAATGGTGACACACGATAGCAACGCGCCTGAACTTGCTTTAGTCCTTACCGTGCTGTGGAGGGAGCTCTGTCTGCATCAGGTGCTCTTTCTGGCCGCACGCCAGAGTAGGGGCAGACAGCCTCCTTCAGCGGGGCTTTTACTGAGGACATTACATTGTTTCTCATTCAGGCCAATGTTTCTAAAATGTCAATGGCGACAGAATTCTTCTGCCTAAAACCCTCTGCACTCACCCGTCGAGCAGTTCCCATCCCTAAGAACTGTACCAAAGCACTTTACAATGGGCCCAATCAAACTTTCCTCACACACACACCCTGAGCCTCCGTCGGAATGAACTACCTGCGAGCCCTCACAGACACCAGGTTTGCTGAATGGACCCGAGAACGCAGCCCTCCTCTGAGCCACAGGAAAGGAAAGAAAGGAGGTCCTGACAGAGCCATTACAGAGTGAATGGCAGGCAAAGGAGCAAGCTCGTGTCTGGTCCTCAGCGTCCCTTCTCCGCCACCCGAGGACCGAGGACCGAGGACCCTGCAGAGCCGCTCCGACCCTCACCTGCAAGCCCTGTCTTCGCCTGGTGACCCGCGGGCACCTCGCCCCACTCACCGAGAGGGGCGCCCCCAGGACCCTCTTCCTCCACCTGCCACGGCTCTTCTCCTTGCTGCAACAGGGAGATCACTCTGGGTTTGGAAAACAGGAGCCCTGTTCACAGACACAAAAATAAGAAGGAAAACACCTGGTTTTGTTTTGACACAAAGAGGTAGCTCAGACCCGAGTGGAAGCTCAGGGGATGGCACACAAGCTTCTGATGGAACAAAAGCTCTCTGCTGTGAGAGATGTGCCAGGAAAAAGGAAGAGACTTGTAGCACACGACTAAGTACCAATCAGTTATACGTGAGGAAAGTGCGTAAACATCAGCCTTGATTAATAGGGTGCTTCTGGCTTCCTGCAGAGATGAAATATGTTAACGTATAGCCTGGATTAAATGTGTACACAGGTACCTATGGAAAGGATTATGTACCAAGTAGCTTGTTTAAAATGAGAAACACAATCCGGCCCCCTTTAACGATGGCAGTGGTCAGCACAGTATCAAAATCAAGCCCACTGTCCAAGGATGGCCTTGCATGAAGAATGGCTGGCAAGATAAAAGTCCAAGTTTACAGACACCACATGTGGCCCCAAAGCCTAAAATATTTACTACTGGCCCTAACCAGTTTGGCTCGGCCTGCGGACTGAAAGGTCCCAGGTTTGATTCCGGTCAAGGGCATGTACCTTGGTTGTGGGCACATCCCCAGTGGGAGGTGTGCAGGAGGCAGCTCTTCGATGTTTCTCTCTCATCAATGTTTCTAACTCTCTATTTCTCTCCCTTCCTCTCTGTAAAAAATCAATAAAATATATTTTTAAAAAAATATGTACTACTGGCCCTTTACAGAAAGCTTGCTGACCCTGGGAAAGACAAGTGATAGGTCCAGAGACTGGACAAAGCCCTCTGCTGAGACGTGAAAACAAATCACAGAACAATCGGTGCAAGGAAATACTGCCTTAACCATGGAGAAAGTTCTAGTGTGTGATTACACAGAGGGAAGGGGACGATTACTATACCACCACCCCATTCCCATGGCCAACTCCATGCCTATAGCTCAGTGGTTCTCAACCTTCCAGCCCTTTAACTACAGCTCTTCATGTTGTGACCCAACCATAAAATTATTTCCGCTGCTACTTCATAATTGTGATGTTGCTACTATTATGAATCGTAATGTAAATATCTAATATGCAGTATGGTCTCAGGCGACCCCTGGGAAAGGGTCATTCGACCGCCAAAGGGGTTGCGACCCACAGGTTGAGAACCGCTGCCATGTAGAGCTATCCCAAAAGGACACTCTCACAGCAAACGCAGCAGCAGATTCTTAGACAGCCCACAGCACTGACCCAGGGAAGCAGGGGCTGTCAGCTCAGCTTCTGAACTGTACGGAGAATTAGGAAAGGCCAGCGGCCGGTCCATGAAGAGCGTCGAGGGACACTCCCTGCTGGGAGGTGAGGAGCACACCGTGATGGGAGATGATGCCGCACGCGGGAGGGAATGTCCGATGTGTGACTGCAGAGTGAGCCTTCCACGGGCACGGGAGCAAAGTGTGCAACCCTAAGGCAACCCTAAGGCAAATCCCAGCTGAAGTTTCTGATGACCCGGGGCTTTTCTTCAGAGAAGCAGGCGCTGCGTGACCCCATTTCTGTAGGGAAAAGTCTCCGCAGGGAAACTTCCTTACCCAGCGAGACCAGGTTGCTGTAGTTTTCCAGCATCACATCCTGGTACAGGTGTCTCTGAGGAGGACGCAGCTTCCTCCACTCGTCCCGCGTAAAGAGCACCGCCACGTCCGTGAAGGTCACCGACATCTGTAAAGACAGGCCATCCCAGCTCACCCAGCTCGCCCGCCACAGAGCAAAGGAGGTGGCCGTGGCAGATGGGCCGCCAGGAAATGCTTGTTCAGAGGTTTCCACAAGCCACTTCTCAGTGCCACTAATTTGCCAGAGAGAGTGGCTCCCAGAACTCAGAAAAGCAAGTTACTTACAGGATTCCCAGCTTATTATAGAAGAAGTAACGGAACAGTCCATGAGGAGATGCACAGGGCAAGCTTTGGGGAAACGGGCGCAGAGCTTTGCCACCCTCTGGATGTGCCACTCTCCTCGACTCTCCACATGTCCACTCACCAACCAGGAAGCCCTTAGAATAAGGTGACCAGACGTCCCGCTTTTGGCAGGACAGTCCCGATTTTTAACAGTTTGTCCTGCGTCCCGTGGCGTTTTAAAAAAGTCCCGATTACTCTTTGTAATATTTTAAGTAATAATAAAAAAGAGAAAAGAAAAAAAAAAAGAACAACCCCCTCTCCCCGTCAATGGTGTACCGCTTTAAATCTGGTCACCTTACCTTAGAACCCTGCCCTTTGGGTTTGTATGGAGGCTTCATTACAGAGGCATGATGGATTAAATCGTTGGCCACTACATGTACATGATTTATTCACTCATTACACAGGCAAGACTGAGCCAGCCTCCAGCCCAAGGCAGGCCTCGGGTAGAAGGCTCAAAGTTCCAACCTCTCGCTGGGGTTGGTTTCTCTGGCAACAGGCCCCAACCTCAGGGCTTTCCTAAAGTCGCCTCATTAATACAAATTCTGGTGTGATTGAAAAGGGCTGGTTAAGACTAACGAAACACAGCCATTTCACCTTTATTGCTCTGAAGTTATTGCAGGTAAAAAACTTAGGGGACTGTAAGTGCTTCGGAAGCTATGTGCCAGGAACAGCGACGAAGCCCAAACATATCTTTTACATTATAAATCCCGAAGTCACAGCAGCTCTGTGGTAGAGATGGAATTCCAACTCATGTGGGGTCCACGGTGCCACTCTTCACCTCTCTGCCTAACTCCCTGTCACGCCTACCTCATAGGTGAAGAAAGAAATGAGATAATCCATATCATGGAGATGGACAGCACTGACTGTCACCCAACGCGAATGTACTTAATGCCACTGCATTCTACATTCAAAAAGGGTTAGAGTGGTAAATTTTGTCACAACGAAAAAAAGTTAAAATGATAAAATACATATATGCCTGTATACATATGTACATAAATAAAGATGGATAAAATATTACTCTCAGGTATGCCCACCAAAGGGGTGATGGTGATTATTTCCAGATGTTGGGGAAAGAGTGAGCTTATTTTTTTACTAGGGGTCTGGTGCACAAAAATTTGTGCACTCGGGGAGTGGAGGGTCCCTCAGCCCAGCCTGTACCCTCTTGCAGTCTGGGACACCTCGGGGGAGATGTCCACCTCCTGGCATGCCTGCCCAGCCTGAGTGAGGGGCTGAGGGCCATTTTCAGGCTGCCCACAGCCCCTTCAGGGTTCGTGCACTGGGGGATGGGAGGGCTGGTGAGTGCAGGCCTGGACGTTTCCCACTCGAGGGCCCACGATCGCACACACCTGGTGGACCCCCACCACTGAGGGGACACACCTGGCGCAGAGCTGGGTGGTGAGCCAGAAGCGGATGCTGGTGCAGGATCCCTCGTTGGGGCCCTGCTGCTAAGCGAACACACCCGGGGTGGAGCCAGGCAGCTGACTGGCCTCGGATGCTCCGCACTGTGCAGCAGACGCTCCTGCACGCCCTGCAGAGGCCCCTGGGGGGGCGGACGAAGGCAGCAGACCCTGGACGGGTGCTCCTGCATGCCCCCACGGAGGCCCCCAGGACAGAGCCAGGCAGCAGACCCAGGACAGCTGCTCCTGCACGCCCTGCAGAGGCCCCTGGGGGGCGGAGCCAGGCAGTGGACCCAGGACGGGCGCTCCTGGATGCCCCGAGGAGCCCCCCAGGGTGGAGCCAGGCAGTGGACCTGGGACGGGTGCTCCTGGACACCCCGAGGAGGCCCCGGTCCGGACCCCCCCTCCACTGAGCTGACACACCCAGCACAGCTGTGCCAGCTGCAGAGGCTCCCAGTGCAGAGCTACCCTGCCAGCCTCCATCTTGGCTGGGTTAATTCGCATACAGCCACTCTGATTGGCTGGTGGGTGTGACTTAGGCATCCTGAAGAAACGGTTGATTTCAATATTACGCTTTTATTAGTTTAGATAATTGAAACACTGTTGCTTTAAGCTGAGGCCTAGGCAAGTAAGGAAACCTGTTTGTTTCAGCTCCGTGGCTTCTATAATTGAAACATTGTTACCATGACCAGAGGCTCAGCCAGCCTAGGCAGGCAGTTGCAACGGAAACCTCCGGTTTGCTCTAGCTCTGTAGCTGCTGGCCTCCATCTTGGCTGGGCTAATTTGCATACAGCTGCTCTGATTGGCTGAGAGGCATGGCTTGGCTGGTGGGCGTGGCTTAGATGTCTTGGGTGATGGTCAATTTGCATATTACTATTTTATTATATTAGATTTTTTTTTGTCAATCCTCACCCAAGGATACTTTTCCATTTATCTTTTAGACAGAGTGGAAGAGGGAAAGACAGAGAGAAACATTGATGTGAGAGAAACACATCCACTGGTCGCCTCTTACACACGTCCCAACCAGGGCCCGGGCCAGGGAGGAGTTTGCAACCAAGGTACATGCCCCTGACTAGAATCGAACCCAGGACCCTTTGGTCTGCAGGCCCTATCCACTGAGCCAAACTGGCTGGGGCGGGGTAAGAGTGATTTTAACTTCTTCATATATGCATTTTTTATTCTCTGAATTTTTAACACGAGAGTGCAACACATGTATAGTATGATAACATATTGGCATACGGGGGAATACAAAACAATCTTGCCCTAAGAATTTAAAACCCAACTGGTAGAGAAGAAAAGCACATGAAACAATGTGAACAATGAAAGAAAAAGTGTAGCCGTACAAGGCTGTACGCCATCTCCTAGTTCAAGCCTCACCGCAGAGATGAGGAACCCAAAGTCCAGGGCAATCAAGACCCCAGGTCACATAATGTCTTAGTGACAGAGGCAAGACAATACTTAAAGTTTCCTTTTAATCCAGTGCTTAGTCTGTTCTCCCTCTGGTCATAAACGTCCCGTCCGTGAGATTTCCTCACGGGTCCTTGCAGGACTGCCGTGTGGCAGCAGGCAAGGTTGGGGAGAACGCCATATGGGATGCACTCACACGGGATGAAGAGGATTCTGGGCACGAGACCAACTTGGCTCTGTTGGAATGAAAGGGCAGAACCTTGGGGGAAAAGCAGCCCACATATGCAATGGGAGGTTGTAGCCACAGCCTCAGATCAACCACCACCGAACGTCGTGGACCCCAAACAGAGCATCACCGTGTGGAGGAGCCTGGGGGCGCTGGCGGGTCTGCGCTGTGCTCTGAAGATCACCAGAGCAGCGGCCGGTCGAGAATGAGTGTGAACTTAGAGGCCACGCCCACTTGGGTTTGAGCTCAGGTTATTGACTTCTCTGAGCCAACCATTTCCTCATATGTAAAATGAGGACAATGTGCCCAGCCTGGGTTGCTCAGTGGTTGAGCACTGACCCATGCATCAGGAGGTCACGGTGTGATACCTGATCAGGGCACATGCCTGAGCTGTGGGCTCAATCCCCAGGAGGGGGCTGTGTAGGAAGCAGCTAATCAATGATTCTCCCTCATCACTGATGTTTCTCTCTCTCTCTCCCTCTCCCTTCCTCTCTGAAATCAATATAAATATTTTTTTAAACATAGTAATAAAATAGGGACAATAACGGCTACACTGTTATGAGAGTGAGAACAGAGGTAAAGCCCTCAGGACATTCCCAGCAACACCACCTGCTATTATTAGATGAAGATGAGTAAAGAAAGGACAAGTACTTATGGGTCCTATGTACGTTATGTAACACTAGAGGCCAGTGCACAAATCCGTGCACCGGGCACTAGTGTGGATGTCAGATCTTTGGTTAATCCTTCCTGTCCTTCCTCCTCCCTCCCTCCCTCTGAGATTCATCAGTCTGTTCCACGCTTCCACGCCTGTGGTTTCCTCTCCTGCATTGAGCGTCTGCCCCCTAGTGGTCAGTGCATGTCATAGCTACCGCACGGTCAGCCAGTAGCTTAGGCTTTTATATAGATAATGTATCTATCTAGCAACATTAATGGTATTATTACTAGAAAAACATTGTTCAGCTACCATGATGATATTTTGCTAAGCCCTGATCAAACATTTTGCATGCACTAGTTCATGTGAGCCTCTCAACCTGTAACATAGGTACTTTTTGTTATATACAAAAAGGTGAAAGTATTTGCCCAAAGCCCAGAAATGCCAACAGAGGACATGGGTTCAAACCTGGCCATCTGGCTCAACAGCCCTGCTTCCTAGCCACATGCACACTGCCTCTCCACCATCAGCCTCCCATGGGACCCTCCCTGAGCCTCCTGAGGAGTCTTCTCTCTGCCCCCAGAGTCAAGAGAACTCTCTGACTGTGTCCCCTCCAGTATGGCTATGTTTTGTTCAAGCACTGGCTCACCATATGGGGGCCCTCCCTCACTCACACACATAAAGATGAAAACGGCAGAACAAGATCAGTTTTCTAAAGTGTAGAAGCAAGGCACACAATCCCAAGTGAAGAGGGAGGTGGCGAAGGCCTGGGGCAGCCAAAGGGGTGGGCGAGATTGGGGAACATATGTAATACCTTCGACAATGAAGATTAAAAAATAAAGTGAAGAGAAAGGAAATATTCAAAACTATGGATTACGGAAACCTGGGGAAGGTGTCATGAGGATTCTAAGGGTGGAAAGAAAAAGGAAAACACTATTGCCACGGGCAAGGAGGGAGATGGGGGTGGGCA
>PVJC01041587.1:0-15287 GCA_004026665.1 Murina feae
GACTATGGAAGGGCAGTCGTTACTTCAGGGCAGAAGATATCTTATCGGGTTATAGCAGGCTCTGGAAGGGCAGTCGTTACTTCAGGGCAAAAGATGTCTATCTCTGGCTGTAGGTCACAGGTCTGGTAACTAGAAGGTTTTACTAACACTTTTTAAGTTAGCTTTGTATAAATCAATCTCTTTTATGGTTCCCAACACTAACAAATTATGTGACTGTAATAATGTGATCTTGATATCTTACCTTTACTAAAAACTAGGGGCCTGGTGCACAAAAATTTGTGCACTCGGGAGGTCCCTCAGCCCGGCCTGTGCCCTCTCACAGTCTGGGACCCCTCAGGGGATGTCCACCTGCTGGCATGCCTGGCCAGCCTGGCTGAGGGGCTGAGGGCTGTTTGCAGGCTGGCAAAGCCCCCCAGTGTGAACCCTCACCACATTGGGGTGTGGCCAACCTGGGTGAGGGGTTGAGGGCCATTTTCAGGCTGCCCACAGTCTCTTCAGGGTTTGAATCCCTACTGGGGTGCCTGGGCAGCCTGAGTGTGGGACTGAGGGGCGTTTTCAGGCTGTCCACAGTCCCTTCAGGGTTCGAGTCCCTACTGGGGTGCCTGGGTAGTCTGGGTGTGGGGCTGAGGGCCATTTTCAGGCTTTCAGGCTGCCCACAGCGCCCATGACCCAATGTCCCAGCAAGGCTGGCTGGAAGCAGATTTCTGGTGTTTATTGATCTTCTATAATTGATACACTGTTGCTTTAAGCCAGGCCTAAGCAGGTAACAAAGTCTCCTGTTGGCTTCAGCTCCGTGGCTTCTATAATTGAAAGAATGTTGCTTTAGTAGAGACCCAGCTGGCCTAAGCAGGAAGTTTCCTCCATGGCTGGTGCAACAGAAGCCACCTGTTTGGTTCAGCTCCGTGGCTTCTATAATTGCAACTATGTTGCCATGAGCAGAGAGAGGCCCAGCTGGCCTAGGCAGACAGTTTACTCCTGGTGCAACAGAAGCCTCCTGTTTACTCTAACTCTGTGACTGCCAGCCTCGATCTTGACTGGGTTAATTTGCATACAGCCACTCTGATTGGCTGGTGGGAGTGGTTTAGGCATCCCAGAGAAATGGTCAATTTCAATATTACTCTTTTATTAGATTAAATTAAAAAATTATTCAATTTTTATAAATTGTTCTTGAAGAACATAGGATACCAAATTTTTAAATAATCTTAATCTTTTATTTTATATCACTTATATATATCCTGGTTAGCAGATTGGCTTAAAAACAAACTAAATTATAGATTTGCAATTAATATTTTAGTACTAAACCTTGAATATAAGGAACAATGTAATGATATTTCATATAATTAATTTTCATTTTATTTTATTCTCAGGAGACTTTTTCTCTTCTTTTATTTCTTCATGCTCCAATTCTTTTTTAATTTTGATGCTTCTTACATAATACCTCCAGGCTTTGAAAACTGGTACAGTTTCAACTAATCAGACATATATTTATATGATATAAAAATATTTCATGAATTCTCTGCACATTACTATCATGGCAATTCAATTAGACAAATTACAGCACAGCTATCAATTCTTTAAAAAATCTAACAATGATTATATGAGATTATTTTTTGAGTATGTATCTGAAAAGTTAAAATTTAAAACTTTGAACGCAGTATTCTTATTGAAATATCACATATATACAGATTAAATAATGAGGGACCTTTTCATCAATCAGTAAATTTGGTGTATAGCAATGAATTTTTTAATGTTTTGAGGTCTGCTTTGTAAAAATATCAGTCAAATAAAATGTACTAGATCATATTCAGGCCCAGTTGAATCTGATGGAAGTACAGTGGTTCCATTTTTAATAATTCCTATGACTTTATACATACACTAAATGCAATTGTGAGCTCCTATGACTAAGTCTCCCCAAACAATATCATACCTTCCTCACAAACTAAACTAATCAACTCCACAAACCTGCTCTTTTATCCATCCTCCCTTTCTTGGTTTATGACTCCATCCTCCATAAAGTCACAGAGACAGATTTGGGAACCTCCCTCACTCATAAGACATCCAGTAACAAAGCTCCCAGTATCATGTGCTGGGCCTGCTTTCTCCACCTTGGGTTCTATTTGACTTTGACCTGAAGGCCAAGCCTGTTACTTTAGCTGATAGCTCTTTCCCTGCTTCCAAGCATTCCATATATATACTGAGGATGGCCAGAGAAATGCCAAGAATAGATCATTCTGTTCATACCATTTCTCTGCTTAAAGTCCTCAGTGAGCCTTCAGGATATGGTACCCGGTACCTGAGAGGACACACATATCTTTATGAGTGCTCCCTGTCCATCTCTACTTTCCCTTGCCTTTTGGGTCCCATATGAAACCACAAAACTCACACTGCTTTTGGGTGTTCCACCATATCTCTGACTAGTGTTACCTCCCATCTTTTTCACTGGAGAACTATGTAACTTTTTAAAAATCTCACCTTGGATGTTTTTCATTGACTTTTTTTTTTGAGAGAGAGAGAGAGAGCAAGGGAGAGAGAAAGAAACATTAATGTGAGAGATAAACATCGATCAGTTGCCTGCTGTATGTGCCCTGACCTAGAATCAAACCCACCACCTATCAGTGTACAGAACAACACTCCAACCAACTGAGCCACACTGGCCATGGCTAGAGAACTATGTAACTTTTAAAAGTCTATTCACATGTCACTGTCAGATTTTTATGTGTTTGAGGGGAGCCCACCTTGGGGTTTAGACCACAGACTTCTCAGGGCCAGCCCACCACAGCTGAGATATCCCTCCAGAACTTCAGCTGCTGCTTGTGGGAACACAGACAGCCCTCTCACACCTCCTCACTTCCCACCAGGCTTGATGTGGCCTCCTCTTATTGTCCTTGGTTATAAGTATTATCTCCAGCTAGTCTTCAGTTGGTTATTCAGGATGATTTTTCTACATTTTAGTTCTAATTCCAGTTTGGTCCTAAGAGAATGTCAGTGTAGCTTCCTCTTAATCTGCTGCCATCTGGAAAACCCAAGATTCTATCTTTAACCTTTGTCATTTTAATTATGATGTGTGTTGGTGTGATCATCTTCTTTTGGACTCTGCTCTTTTCTGGACTTATGTGTTCTTTTCCTTCACAAGATTAAAGAAATTTTTGGTCTTTATCTTCAAATAGTTCTCAATTTCATTCTCTTCTTTTTCTAGTACACCTATGATGTAGATGTTGTTGATCTTCATGTTGTCCCATAGGTCCCTTAAGCTATCCTCATTTTTAAAAATTCTTTTCTCTTTTTGCTGCTTTGATTGGGTGTTTTCTGCTACTTTGTCTTCCATATTGCTGATTGAGTTTCAGCTTCATTCAACATTCCCTGTATTCATTCCTTCTAGTGTATTCTTCATTTCCAACTGGTTCTTTTTTTTATGGTTTCTATGTTCTCTTTCATATTTGCTATCTTTTTTGAAGCTCTCATAAGTTCCTTGAATGTCTTTATAACCACTCTTTTTAACTCTCTTTCTGCTAAATTGCTTGCCTTTGTTTTATTTAGTTGTTGTTTTCTAAAAGTTTCTCCTGTTCTTTCATTTGGGGCTATTTCTTTGCATCCCCATTCTGGCAAACTCTTTGTGTTTGTTTCTATGTGATAGATAGCTTTACTATCACCCAATCTTGATAGGGTGCCCTTTAGGAAGAGATTCTGGTGCAGATCAATTTCACATGCTGCCTCTGATTGGCTCTGAGCAATCTGTTTGAAACTATAAAGCAATCCACAGTTTGTGGCTATGTTGGCTAGGCCTGTGTATGCACAAGAACCAAGCTGCACACCAAGGCCAGATTCTACCTGGAAAAGTCCCAGATTCTATCTGCAAAAGGTGTTGTCTTTTTAATAATATATTTTATTGAGCATTGCCCCATGCACCAAAAGGTCATAGGTTAAATTCTCAGTAATTTTCCCAACACCATTTATTGAAGAGACTGTCTTTAACACATTGTATGCTCTTGTCTTCTTTATAAAATACTAGGGGCCCAGTCCACAAAAATTTGTGCACTCAGGGGGGTTCCTCAACCCAGCCTGTGCCCTCTCGCAGTCTGGAACCCCTTGAGGGATGTCCACCTGCTGGCGTGCCTGGCCAGCCTGGGTGAGAGGCTGAGGGCCGTTTTCAGGCTCCCACAACCCCTTTGGGGTACGGGTCCCTACTGGGGTGGCTGGCCAGCCTGGGTGAGGGGCTGAGGGCCATTTTCAAGCTGCCCATAGCCCCTTTGGGGTTCAGGTCCCTACTGGGGTGCCTGGCCAGCCTGGGTGAGGGGCTGAGGGCTGTTTACAGGCTGGCCACAGCTCCTATTGACCCAACGTCCCAGTGAGGCTGGCTGGAAGCAGGTTTCTGGGGTTTATTTTCTTCTATAGTTGAAACTTTGTTGCCTTGAGCAGAGGCCACAGCCAGCCTAGGCAGGCAATTTCCTCCATTGCTGGCCTCCTGTTTGCTCTAGCTCCATGGCTGCCAGCCGCCCTCTTGGTTGGGTTAATTTGCATATCGTTGCTCTGATTTGCTGGTGGGCATGGCTTGGCTGGTGGGCGTGGCTTAGCTGTAACAGAGTGAGGGTTGATTTGCATATTACTCTTTTATTAGATTAGATTAATTGATCATAAAGGTGTGGGTTGACTTTGGGGTTTTCTGTTCTGTTCCATTAATCTATATTTCTAACCTTATGCCACTATAAGGCTGTTTTGATTTCTCTAGCCTGTTACTATAATTTAATATCAGGTATTGCAATACCTCCAACTTTGTTTTTCTTTCTCAAGATTGCTGAGGCTATTCAGAGTCTTTTGTGGTTCCACATAAATTTTTGGAATATTTGTTCTAGCTCTGAGAAATATGCCATTGATATTTTAATAAGAATTGTGTTGATTGGTTTGTGAAGTATGTTAATTATATTAATTCTTCCAATCCATAAACCCGGTGTATGCTTCCACTTATCTTTATGTTCCTCAAATTCTTTCTGAAATGTCTTATAAACAAAGGCCAGCCCTTATTCCCAGTATAGGTCGTTTATGTTCTTGGTTAAATTTATTCCAAGGTACCTTATTTTTCATCATTGTTGCAATAATAAATGGGATTTTTTTTGTTTGTTTGTTTCTGTTTCTAATAGTTTATTTTTGGTGTATAGAACTTCCACTGCTTTCTGAATATCAATTTTGTATCCTGCTACTTTATTGAATTCATTGATTATGTCTAGTAGCTTTTGGGTGAAGTATTTAGGATTTTCTGGGTACAATATCAATCATCATCTGTGAATAATGACAGCTTGACTTTCTCCTTTCCAATTTGGATGTCTTTTATTTCTTTTTCTTGTCTGATTTCTGCGGTTAGGACTTCCAGTATTATGTTGAGTAAGAGTGGTAAAAGCAGATATCCTATGTTGTTCCTGATCTTTAGGGAAATAGTTTTAGTTTTTGCCCACTGAGTATGAGTTTGTAATATATGGCCTTGTTATATTGACCTATGTTTCCTCTATTTTAACTTTGCTATGAGTTTTTATTACAAATGAGTTCTGGATTTTTTCAAATGCTTTTTTCTGCATCTATTGATATGATCATGTGGTTTCTATCCTTCTTCTCCTTCTTCTTCTTCTACTTCTTCATTTTCTTCTTCTTCCAGCAGGCCCTTTTACATTTCTCATAATACTTGTTTAGTAGCAACAAAGTCCTTTAGCTTCCTTTTTTCTGAGAAGCTCTTTATTTCTCTTTCAATTTTTTTGTTTATTTGATTGTTTTGTTTTTCTTGTTGATTTTTTTCATTATTAAATATATTTTTTCTTGATAGAATTACAGATATCTCCCATTTTTACCCCATTTTACTCCTTCTTCCCAACCCCTACCCACCCTCAGGTCTTCACTACCCCATTCCCCATGTCCATGGGCTATGCATATAAGTTCTCTAGTTTATCTCTTCTTATCCAACCTTCCCAACCCCATGTTGAGGTATGCCAGTTTCTTCCATGCCTCCATTCTTCAGGTCTTATTTTGTTGTCAATTCATTTTGTTCATTATATTCCACAAATAAGTGAGATCATGTGATGTTGGTCTTTATCAGTTTGGCTTATATCACTTAGTTCAATATTTTCCAGGTCCATCCATGATGTCCCAAAGGGTAAGAGATCCCTCTTCTTTACAGCTGTATATAGTATTCCATAGTGTAAATGTTCCTCAGCTTTTTTATCCATTCATCTACAATGGGTACTTGGGCTATTTCCAAATCTGAGCTATTGTATATAACAGTGCTATGAACATAGGGGTGCATATATTCTTTCTCATTGGTGTTTTGGAGTTTTTTTAGGATATATTTCCAGAAGTGGGGTCACAGGGTCAAATGGAAGTTCTATTTTTATTTTTGAGGAAATTCCATATTAATTTACACAGTAGCTACACCAATTTGCATTTCCACCAGCAGTGAACTAGTGTTTCCTTTTCTCTACATCCTTGCTGGCATTTGTTGTTTTTTGAGTTTTTGATGATAACCATTCTGACAAGTATGAGGTGATATCTCATTGTGGTTTTAATTTGCATGTCTCTGAGTATTAGTGACTTTGAGCATTTTTTCATGTGTCTCTTGGCCATTTTGTATGTACTTTTTGGACTCTATTCTGGTCTTCTGCCCATTTCTTAATTGAATTCTTTTTGTTGAGTAATGTGAGTACTTTATATATTTTGGATATTAACCCCTTAACAGATGCATCATTGGCAAACATGATGTTTCATTCAGTGGATTCCCTTTTAAATTTGATGGTGGTTTCTTTTGCTGTGCAGAGCTTTTTATTTTCTTGTAGTCACATTTATGTTCTCTTTAGTTTCTTTTGCCCAATGAGATGTATCCATAAACTACTAGTATTGCTGTGTGAGATTTTACTAACTATATTCTCCTCTAAGATTTTTATGATTTCATGCCTTACATTTAAGTATTTTATCCATTTTGAGTTTACTCTTGTGTATGCTGTAAGTTGGTGCTCTAGTTTCATCTTTTCACATGTATCTGTCCAAGTTTTCCCAGCACCATTTGTTAAAGAGGCTGACTTGACTCCATTGTATGTTTACATACAATGTAAAAACCTTTTAGTTTTTTCCCATAGAGTATTATGTAGGCTTGTAGTATATGGCCTTTATTATGTTGAGGTATGTTCCCTCTATTCCTATTTTACTGAGAGATTTTATCAAAAAAGGGTCCTGGATTTTGTTGAGTGCCTTTCCTGCATCTATTGATATAATCATGTGGTTTTATCTTTCAGTTTGTTTATGTGATGTATCACATTTATTGATTTGCATTGTATGTTCTTACCTTCTTTGTCAAATATTAATTGACTGTAACAGTGTGGGTCAATTTCTGGGATTTCTTTTCTGATCCATTGGTCTATATGTCTGTTCTTGTGCCAGTACTAGGCTGTTTTGTTTACGATGGTTTTGTAGTATTGTGATCCCTCCTACTTTGTTCTTTCTCAAGATCGCTGCAGCTATTCGGGGTCTTTTATGGTTCCATATAAATTTTTGGAGTATTTTTTCTAACTCTGTGAAGTATGCCATTGGCATTTTAATAGTGATTACATTAAATCTGCAGATTTCTTTGGGTAGTATAGACATTTTAATGGTGTTAATTCTTCTAATCCATGAACATGATATACACTTCCATTTGATTGTATCTTCCTCTACTTATTTTCTCAGTGTCATATAGTTTTCAGAGTACAAGTTTTTCCCCTCCTTGGTTAAGTTTATTCCTAGGTATCTGATATTTTTTTTCTTGCAGTGGTAAAAGGGATTGTTCCTTTAGATTCACTTTCTGAGAGTTTTTTATTGGTGTTTAAAGATGCCATCAGGAACTGGAGAACATAATGCTAAGTGAAATAAGCCAGTCAATGAAAGAAAAATACCACATGTCTTCACTCATCTATGGATAATAATAACCATTATAAACTGGTAAACAAAAATAGATACAGAGGTAGGGCAGCATCAAACAGACTGTCCAATTACAGCAACAAGGACAGGGACACTGGGGGGGGTAACAGATCAGCCAAGGGACTTTGGTGCAAAACCAATGGACACAAAACACTGGGGGGTAGGGGAGGCTGGGAGAAGGGCAGGGGGAAAAAGAGATATATGTACTAATCTTTGTAAAATTTTATGTAATAATAAAAAAAATGCCATCAATTTTTGGATGTTGATTTTGTATCCTGCTACCTTGCTGAATTCATTCATTAAGTCTAGTATTTTCTGGGTGGAATATTTAGGATTTTTTATGTACAATATCATGTCATCTGCCAATAATGGCAATTTTACTTCCTCTTATCCAATTTGGATTTATTTGTATCTTCTTCTTGTTCGATTACTGTGACTAGGACTTCCAGTACTATGTTGAATAAGAGTGGTAAAATCAGACATTCTTGTCTTATTCCTATTCTGAAGGGAAAACCTTTTAGTTTTTGCCCATAGAGTATTATGTAGGCTTGTAGTATATGGCCTTTATTATGTTGAGGTATGTTCCCTCTATTCCTATTTTACTGAGAGATTTTATCAAAAAAGGGTCCTGGATTTTGTCTAGTGCTTTTCCTGCATCTATTGATATAATCATTGTGGTTTTATCTTTCAGTTTGTTTATGTGATGTATCACATTTATTGATTTGCAAACATAATATCAGCCTGGCATCCCTGGAATAAATCCCACTTGATCATGATGTATGAACTTTTTTATGTGTTCCTAGATCCAATTTGCTAATATTTTGGTGAGGATTTTATCATCTGTGTTCATCAGGGATTTTTTGATTTTTTTAGTTTTCTTTATTGATTAAGGTATTACATGTGTCCTTATTTCCCTCTTGCCCCCCCCCCTCACTCATGCCCTCACTCCTCTGGTGTCTGTGTCCATTAGTTATGTGTATATGCATGCATATAAGACCTTTGGTTGACCTCTCCCCTTTACCTCCACCACCACCCCCTACTTTTCCTCTGAGATTTGATGGTCTGATTGATGCTTCTCTGTCTCTGGATCTGTTTTTGTTCATCAGTTTATGTTGTTCATTATATTTCACAAATGAGTGAGATCATATGATAGTTATCTTTCTTTGACTGACTTATTTCACTTAGCATAATGCTCTCCAGGTCCATCCATGCTGCTGCAAATGGTTGGAGTTCCTTCCTTTTAACAGCAGTATAGTATTCCATTGTGTAGATTTAGCATAGTTGTTTAATCTGCTCATCTGCTGATGGGCACTTAGGCTGTTTCCAAATATTAGCTATTGTAAGTTGTGCTGCTATGAACATAGGGGTACATATATCCTTTCTGATTGGTGTTTCTAGTTTCTTGGGATATATTCCTAAAGTGGGACCATTTGACCCAGTGATCATCAGGGATATTGACCTGTAATTTTCTTTCTTTGTAATGTCTTTATCAGGTTTTGGCATTAGGATAATGCTGGCTACATAAACAGAGCATGGAAGTTTTCTTTTCTCTTGAATTTTTTGGAATAGTTTGAGGAGGGTAGGTATTAGTTCTTTGAATATTTGGTAAAGTTCATCTGTAAATCCATCTGGTCCAGGACTTTTGTTTGCTGAAGTTTTTAAAATACTGCTATAATTTCCTCAATTGTTATTTGTCTAGTCAAATTTTCTGATTCATCTGATTGAGTTATGAAAGATTGTATGTTTCTAGGCATTTGCCCATTGTGCCCTGGTTGTCCAGTTTGTTCAAAGTATTTGCTTACAATCCTCTGTATTTCTGTGATGTCTGTTATTATATTGTCTCTTTCATATCTGATTTTCTTTATTTGGGTCCTCTCTGTTTGTTTCTTTATGAGTCTGCCTAAGATTTCATCAATCTTGATTATCTATTCAAAGAACCAGCTGTTGGATTTATTGATCTTTTGTACTGTTTTTCTGTTTTGTTTTGTTTTGTTTTGTTTTGTTTTTTTAGTCTCTATGTCATTTACTTCTGCTATGATCTTCATTATTTCCTTCCTTCTATTTCCTCTGGACTTTTCTTGCTATTCTCTTTCTAATTCATTTAGATTTAGGGTAAATAGTTTATTAGTCCTTTTCCTTGTTTCTTGAGGTAGGCCTATGGTGCTATGAACTTCCATCTCAGGAGTACTTTTGCTGTGCTCCATAGATTGTGGATGGTTGTGTGTTATTTTCATTTGTTTCCATGAAATTTTTAATTTCTTGCGTAATCTCATTGGTAACCTAGTCATTGTTTAATAACATGCTATTTAGCCTCCATGTATTTGAGTGTTTTGGAGGTGTGTGTTTTTTTATTGTAGTTGATTTTTAACTTCATGCTATTGTGATCTGAGAAGATGCTTGGCATTATATCAATCATCTTGAATTTGTATAGACTTGTTTTGTGCCCTAACATATAGTTTATCTTTGAGAATGACCATGTGAACTTGAGAAGAATGTATATTTTGCTGCTTTGGGGTGAAATGTTCTGTAAATATTTGTTAGATCCATCTGATCTAGTGTGTCATTTAACACCTGTTTTCTTGTTAATTTTTTTTGTCTGGAAGATCTACCCAGTGATGTCAGTGGGTGTTAAATTCCACTTCTATGACTGTATTGCTGTCAATCTCTCCTTTAAAAATCCATCAGGAGTTTTTTGTTGTACCTGGGTGTTTCTACATTGGGTACATATTTGTTTACAAGCGTTATATTTTCCTGTTGAATCATTCCCTTTAGTATTATGAAATGGCCTTTTTTGTTTCTTGTTGTAGCCTTTGTTTTGAAGTCTATTTTGTCTGATATAAGTATTGCTACCCCAAATTGTTTTTTTCCTTTTTATTTGCATGGAATGTATTTTCCATCACTCTCAGTCTGTATGTATCTTTTGTTATGAGATGGGTCTCTTGTGGACAGCATATATGTGGGTCATGTTTTCTTATCCATTCAGTCACCATGTCTTTTGACAAGAGCTTTTAATCCATGTATATTTAACATCTAATGAAAACTCCTTTGTATGTAATCGTATCACTCTTGCCGCCTTCAAGATTTTTTCTTTGTCTTTAACATTTGCCATTTTCACTATGATGTGACTAGGTGTGGGTTCATCTCTGTGCCTCCTGAACTTCTGCGGCATTTTCCTTCTCCAGGTTGGGGGAAGTTTTCTGTCATTATTTCTTTAAACAGATTCTCTGTTCCTTGCTCATCCTCTGCCCCTCTGGTATTCCTATAAGCAGAAATTATAATGATTCATGTTTCTCCAGAGTTCCCTTAAGCTATCTTCCTGCTTTTTAAATCTTTTTCCATTTGATGCTCTAAATGGGTATTTATTTCTACCTTGTTGTCCAAATCGTTGACTTGATCCTCTGTTTCATCCAATCTACTTTTAATCCTTTCCACGGTGTTCTTCATGTCAGATATATCATTCTTCATTTATGTCTGGTTCTTATTTATGATCCTTCTCTGTTGTCCAAAGCTGGCCACTGGGTTTATTGGTTTAGGGCCTCTTTGGAGGGTCTGTGGTACAGGTCAATGTCAAACGCTGTTTGTGACTGAGCCTGAGTACCCTGTGTAAAATAATCAGCAATCCGCAGCTTGTGGCTTCCTCCTCCGGGGCTGGATGCATGTGGACAGGACTGATCTGTGCAGCAAAGTCTGCTTTTCCTCACCCAGGGCTCAAAAGCAGGTCAGGCAACAATTCAAAACACCCAGAGGTCAGCCTCTGCCTGCAGGCTGATTGTTAGTCTCAGTCACTTAATGAGCCTGAGGCTTTAGAGTTCAGCTGGGTGTGTAAACACCACAGAGTAGGATGAGAGGATTTCCAATTGTTTGGAAAATTTTTTCTCCCCACCCCCTTACAGAATATAGGCAAAAGCTATATTTATGGAGAAGCTCAGCCTGAGAAAGATGGTTTCTGCCTATGGGGTAATAACTCAACACATGGATCCTGAAGGTTGCCTTCTGTGCTCTCTTCCCACGGAGCCACCTACCCCAGAGTTTCCTCATGCAGCTCTAGTCCACTCTGCCCTCTCACTGCCTAAACCCAAGGTAGGTGGCTGTAAACAAAACGTAGTGTGTTGGCCCTTTTAGGGAGTATCTGTGTACCTAGCCATTGGTCCTTGCTGGACAGAATCCCCAGATTTTACAGCTAGATGTTATATGGACACCATTCCCAGTTCTGGTGCTCTGTACTGGGAAGTCTAGTTTGGGGTTTAGACCCCAGACTTCTGAGAAAGAACCCCCACAGCTAAATACCCCTTTAAAACTTCAGCTGCTACCTTTGGGAGCCCAGACAGCCCTCTTGCACCTCCACACTTCCTACCAGTCTTGATGAGGGCTCCTATTTACTCCTTGGTTTTAAGGGTTCTTTCCAGCTAGTCTTCCGTTGGTTATTCAGGATGATTTTTCTATATTTTAGTTGTAATTCCAGTTTGGTTCCAGGAAAGTGTCAGTGTAGCTTCAACTTAATCCACCACCATCTTCCCTTCTCTCGAAGTCTTCTCCTATCAGTAGAAAAGGCCAGCCCTTGTTACTACAATTAGGATAGCCTATTCAATTAAGACAGGGAGTTACCCTGTCCCATGACCTACCCACTTTAGTTTTATGTTTTGACAGGAGCATCTCATTACAGAAGTTTCCTGGACTCCAACTCTTAGAACTTTTTGATCAGTTCTTTTTTCTCATATCCAATTGTCACCAATCATGGCCTAACAATCAAAGTGGAGATATGTTTAAATCTGCGTGACCAACATGGAATCTTGTGATTTTCTGAAAACCAATCAGGTATACAACAAAGGCAATTAAAATCATCCCCCAAGACACAAAAAGGCAACATTCCCAAATGTTGGCTTCTGAACACAATCATAAAAAAGGAAGTTACTGGAGAAAACCAAGATGTCCGCATAGATAAACAGCTGAATTTCAAAACCACAACAAAAAGAAAAAACGGACACCACTCAGACCCACAGGAAGGCTGGCTGAGTGGAAATTCTGCAACTAGAAAGAGACTGAGACTCAGAGGAGGTACAGAAGTAATGCATCCATCTTATATAAAAACTTTGAAATTTTAACCCTGCTATTTCTGGCTTCTGTAAATGCTTACTGGCTTAAATAATAAGGAAAATAAGACTATTCCCATTTCAGAGAGGCCATTAAACCTTCTCCAGACGAAGTTATCAGTGCTGGCGTCAGGCGTTAGGCCAAGTCTTTGGTTGAGGTCACAAAGCCCTAGCATATAGGGCCCTTTAAGAACTTGCAAAGGGAACCGGAAAAAAACATATTTGGGAGACAAAGAAGGTAAAATCATATAAATACAGAAAATTGCTGTGTAATTTCACCCAGAATTTGAGAAACATTTTCCTCTGGGCCCGTGCGTAATAAATGTAACTCCATCTCTCTAAGCATTGCTTGGTTCTTCTCCGGTTTTTCTGTAACATTATTGGTTCCCTGACATTCCGGGAAAAACCAACCTATACATGGCCTTTTGGCCTCTGGTGTGGACTGGGTTTGAGGACCGGGGGAGCCAGATAGGCCTCCGGGAGGTGCCGCTCTGCTGATTTAGCAGAATTGAACCGGGGGACTCCGGGCACTCTTGGACCTCAGCCCAGGACCCGGCCAGCAACTGGAGAGAGTGGACGGACACTTCTGGACCTGTCTACAGAATCAGTAAGGTAGGGGCCCCGTCAGTTCAGCCCACTCCAAGTGAGTGGAAGGGGAGCTTGATCACCTCCCTGGAAGCCATATGGCTTCCTCAGGCAAATCAGGAATTGGGTGGATTGTTGGTTAAATTCTGAGTGAGTATCCGGTGAGAGCGGGCTCCTCAGGTCAGGAATTAGGAGTGGGGTAAAGTGTATTTTGAACTCTGGGTAAATATCTGGTAGAAGTCAAAATTTGGGCTGTCTGGTACATAAATGTGGGACTTCAGAGGTGAGTGAATTCGGATTCGATTAAGGAATTATGAGTTCATTCTGCCGTTTGCTTGTGTGTGGGACTGGCCAATCCGCTATGGAGAGGGGGGACTGGATGCAGTCTTAACTCCTCCGGTAGGTTCTCACCAAAATGTTGGTCAAGAATTCTGTTCTGGGGTGTGGGTGCCAGGAGTGCCCCCATACCCATCTGGGGAGTTGGGCACTGTTTCGTTTATCTGCTCAGCTCCAGTTGGGGCAGTCTACTGAGAGAGTGTGAGTACTGGGGTTTGTCTGTCTTTGCATAATTATCTACTCATTAACTGGTCTGTATGAAGCGAAAGCTGCTCTGTGCCTTCTGGCTGTACAAATGTGAGTGTTTTGTTATCTCTTTCTAATGTCTGTTTAGAGGTGGAATGAATGCCCTATGGTGGAGCACAGAAGGTCTCTTGAAGCTGCAAGAATTGTTTTTTTTTCTCAGAGTCTTTTGCCTCTGTCAGAGAGGAAGTCTGTCTATTTTATTAATAGGAATGTCTGTCTATGTTTGTATAAGTAAAGATTTCAGTTTGCTCTAATTTGTAAATTTGCTGTATTAAATTAGAATTTTGAAGTTCTAAGCTAAAACAAAGGCTGGCTAGGTTCCAAGATAGGTTAGTTCTGAGGTTACTTGTGAAGAAAAAGCCACCACAGTGTGAAAAGGGGAACAGCAGAAATATACCTGACATTAGAGCTGCTCCACTGCCACCCAATGAGTAATGAGTATTTTACAACAAGCAATACAAGACTTGGGCCTTTGGCTTACTGGCTATAGCAGTTAAAACAGAAACCAGTGACTGCTACTAGCTTTCCTGCAGCCCCAGGAATAGAGCAGCGAGCCTGGAATCTATAAAGCTGCAGATAGAGCTAGCAAAAGCTCCCTGTTTACAAATGTACTGAAAGGGTTCTGTACCTGTTGCTGCTGAAATAGGAGGGGCTGATATCCCCCCTCCAATCCATTCCCTTGGGAAAGGACTGATTGCTGCTCTGCCACAGGAGACTGTTATGCAGGGCTGTTTCTAACTACAACTCTGGCTGTTTTAGACTAGCAGTTTATGGCAGGACCCTGTAACTAGTAAACAGGGTTAACAAAAGGACAAAGGAAAGGTGCTTTCCCTGAATCCTGAAAAAAGCCTGAAGAAGTTTGAAATTCTCCAAGAGAGGAGGAGTCTGACTGAGAGACTGGCCAAGACCCTGTTGGGTTAAAAGAACCAGAGGCTGCAAATTGAACTTATAAACTGCAGTTTGCTAGGCAGAAGTCCAAATCCAGTTGTATAGGGGTTAAGCCACCTGTATACAATGAAACAACTTTCTCCTATGTCAGAATACTTCTTAGAAAAATTGGACAGACTGTGTTTATGGCTAGAAAAAAAAAAAAAAAAAAAA
>PVJC01041588.1:0-15284 GCA_004026665.1 Murina feae
TATATATATATATATATATATATATATATATATATATATATATATATATATATTGCAACAGCTCCAGTCATCATATCTCCATTTAAAGAAGGCAAAGGGGCTAGTGTGTACCAACATGTTTTTCTGTCCTATATCCTTTTAGCAGGAAATCAAAAGTCTTCTGACAGTGACTTAATTTGTCAGAACCTGGACCAGGGAAAGTGTTCCTTGGAAGAGAGGCTGAGAAAGAAGAGGATGATTTTCTGGTCACAGAAGTGAGAATTGGTGAGTGACACTGGAAAGTGTTATGCACCTTGAAGCCAGAGATATCTGTGTTGAAATCCCAGTTCTGCCTCCTGGGTGCACTGTGAACTTGGGCCTGCCTGAGCTTACTAAAAGAGGTATCACAAGATTACCTGCATAGGTTTTTGCAAGGGTTGGAGAAAATACATATAAAAGACTTAATGTCTCCTTGTGAAAGTTTATGTTGTTCTGTTTTAAACTAGAGATAGTCCACTGTTTCATAGTTCCACCTAGAGATAGATAAACACCTTCCTGAGGCTGAGAAGAGAAAGCCTATGCCTGCTAGGATTTCAGAATCCTAATTCAGGCGCTCTCTTTTCCTTTTTATAACTTACTCTCTTTGAGGTACCAGGACACTCCTTCTTTTAAATAGCTGCCTTACACCGGTGTTTTTTGTAGCTTTTACTCACCTATCTACATGACTTGTTTGGCAAACTCAACAATGTTGACCATTCCCCGAAAGCTACCATTTGGATTAAAGTCATGATTGCTGCATGTTTTCTACCAAGAAGCTATTTACACGAAAATGATAGGAATCAGAAGAAATGACTTTCGAGGATTCAAGTTTTTTCCCCTTGTAATCCTTGAAAAGAAAACTATAATTAATTGTGAATGTGCCTGCTAAATGCTAGCATACTACATGAGAATAAAAAGGATTGCAAGTGCCTGAGAAACAACTAATTTAAATATGTTTTTTCTAAATAATAATAGTAATATATTGGTTTTACCCAAATGAACATTTTTTGTGTATATATATTTTTAATATATTTTATTGATTTTGTTACAGAGAGGAAGGGAAAGGGATGAAGACTTAGAAACACTGATGAGAGAGAAACATTGATCAGCTGCCTCCTGCACACCTCCTAATGGAGATGTGCCCACAACCAAGGTACATGCTCTTGACTGGAATTGAACCTGGAACCTTTCAGTCCGCAGGCCGACGCTCTATCCACTGAGCCAAATGGGTTAGGGCCATGTATAGTTTTTAAAAAGCAGCCCTTTCTTGCTCAGGCAAGATGAATCTTACATGCTTTTCTTTAATACTATTTTGATCAGATCAACATAGAGTAAACAATATTGAATCATAAAAGTAAAATAATTGATAACAAAACATCATGTTAAGATGTTGGTTGCTGTTTTCCACATATGGTGTATGTGAAGGAATACAAGTAAGAGGAGCACCAGGGGCAAAGGCAGAGAGAGATGGAAACCTGTGTGGCACAGCTGGAGAATAGTGAAGAGTTTGGTGTAACTAGGACAGAAATGTACTATGCATAGAAATCTAAAGTGGGAAGAAGTATAAACAAGAGAAGAACATGAAGACAAGTGAGTTCAATATCCAAGGGGAGTTGTAAGGAAGAGAACAGCTTCCTTATGCAGCTTCCCTTCTAGTCACTAAAACCTCAGACTCCTCATCCAGATGGTAAGCATGCAAAGTTCTGGTGGTACTAGCTATAGCAACCAGTTGTCCTTGTTGAAAGTGCACTGGGGCATGACTATATTCTGACTAACCATAAATGAGCATGATTTCTGCAGCTGTGTTTAGAATGAGTCACTGGAAAGACGCATGTGGGTAGACAAACTGTGGTGAAACAGATGAGACCTGAATGACCCAGACACAGTAAATCTCTGCCTTGAAACCAAGATTGGCCCCTGGGACTGTGCAAACCAGGCAGCACTGCAGTGTGGCTCTTGGCACTCAGCTAATACTTTATTGATGACACCACTCACATGGTCATCTGTTTATGGGGCTCTCTCTTTCAATAGTGAGGAAAGGGAAGTAAAAATACAAAGAAACTGACATCGTGATTTAAAAAAGGACTTAACTTGACCTAACCGGTTTGGCTCAGTAGATAGAGTGTTGACCTTCAGACTGAAAGGTCCCAGGTTCGATTCCTATCAAAGGCATGTACCTTGGTTGCGGGCACATCCCCATGGGAGGTGTGCAGGAGACAGCTGATGGATGTTTCTCTCTCATTGTTGTTTCTAACTCTGTATCTCTCACACTTCCTCTCTGTAAAAAAATCAATAAAATATATATTTTTTAAAGGACTTAACTTACCCAAAGGTTTCACAGCTTCTAGTTTAGTTTCCACATTGAAAGGTGGATGATGAACCTGAGATCTACTGAGCTAACTGCCCAGCATCTCAGCCATATGCCTTATTTCTCTTTATATGCATCTTCACTCCCATCTGCCTTCATCCTTTCGTGCCTGGAATAGAACTTGGCTCATGGTAGTTCTTCATCAACAGTTCATTGAGAGAAAGAACCAACACCTACCACTAAGAGAGGGCTATTTATTCTGTTCCATCTTTCCTGCTGGGAGCTGCATACTATGTTCTTCAAAATGGACATTTCACTGCCGCATGCCTCCCTCCATATGGAAAACTTGTCTCCTAACAAGCCTTATGACTTGACAGACTGTGCGAGCACCCACAGTTGGCCTTTGCTGCCTCTCATCCAGGGAAATGACTCAACACAGAAAACCATAAATGGCTTTTGCCATCTCAGGAGCATTACTCATGACAAGATATTTGAAGGGGAAAAAACACTCTTGGCTCCTTAAAGCTGATGCTAGTTTTGGATTGTTAACAAAGGCTTGTCCAAATAATTTGTTGTTAGAACCATTGCGTACATAGGTTACTCAGTCAATGCTGCTTGACTGGCCTGAGACAACAGCAGAGGTGCCTGGGGTGAGGGACTGGTTGTGGAGAAAGAGTTGGCATGACCTAGTGGGCCACTAGTGCTCTTCTAGTTCATTCACTCAGCTGAAATTTTTTTGAGCACTCAGAGTGAGATTTGCGTGTGTGTTTGACTGAAGCCCCATCCTTTCCCTTAAAGAACAGGTAATTATAATCTGGTGCACTAAGTGCTCTTAGCAAAGTGAGTCCATGAGTAGATAGAGAAATGGGGGCACTGCTAGGAGTTGACAACCTGATGATGACTCTCTTGTAATATTCCCTCAGGAGAAAATGTTCGTTCAGCAGGCACATATCTGCAAGAGTAGTTTCTTTTCCTTCTTTCTTCTTTTTTTCCCCTCCTCCTCCCTTTTTCTCTAAACCAAACCTAAGCAAGTCGGCATTACCCAGAGGCAGCTGGTGCTCCAATGTGGGTGTGTTAAATGTTTAACATCTTGTCACTTGCAAAACTGATGGAGTCATCCTTTTTGTTTCAGAGTTTCATGTTTAAGGGCTGAAAAGCTAGACTGATGAGCATTGCCAGAGAGAAATATTTTTTGAGGAGTAAGTGAAGCTGATGACACGTTACTTTACAGTTTAGTGAAATTCAGCAAATCTAATTCTATTATGCTGTCAAAGCTTCACAAAAGGGAGGCCTGGAAGCATATTTAAGACGAATCTTTCAAGATTTCAGGAGCCACACCACATCTGCAAAAATTCGATGCACCTGGTCCTGACAGACCTTTGTTTTTTTTTATACACGAAGGGGAGTAAATAGCCTTCCAAGAACTAATTAAGTTTAAATAAAGTTATCTCGGTGATGTTGTGCTTGCCTCTTCTTCCTTGAAAAGATTGTCAATCAGTAAACCATAACCATGTGTGTTTTTTTTTAAGTCAAAAGCTTTTCAAAGTTTTCATAGCCAGATTTACCAAAATAGAAGCTTCCTTTTCAAATCATAGAATGGAAAGTCAGATTTTATAGAGCGTTCAAATCCAGATCATTTAAGTCCTTGTTTATTTTCACACTCATGTAGGAGATATGGTCTAAATTTGTACTTACCAAAATGTTGAGAGCAATTGTTTTAAAGCATTCACCCACAATTTTATATTTTTGTTTGAGGTTCACAAGCTGACAAACTGAAAGGGCTTTATGATGCTTTTGGCAATTGGTGGGGCTAAAATGTTTATTGTTAACTCCAAGAGGGTTTATTTCCATAGAAATTTTCTCTCTGCTATTTAATAATCATACACGGAAGAATCAAATTCTCACCAGAATGTTTTAAAAACTTAAAATTTACTGTGCATTAAGTTAATATTCTTAGCTGGTAGAAATTTAATATTCCTGCAAAGTAGATATTTCCTCCATTTTCAAGGTAGCAAAACTGGTCAAAACATTAGGAAATGTGCCCTGAGATAGTAAGTAGGGACGCTTGGGTTGACCCCAGTCTGACTGACCCAGAAGCCCACGTGTACTCTTTCCAGAAAGCCTAAAAGATTCCGTTTGGAACTCATGATGAAGACAAAGTCAAGCCTGTGGCAAAAAGTAAGGGGACTTTATGGACTGAATTGTGTCCCCAAAAAGATCTGTTGTTCTACACCACCCCCCTCCACTACAGCAGAGTGTGACCTCATTTGGATATAGGGTTGTTGCAGATGTTAAGATGAGGTCATGCTGAAGAAGGATGGGCCCTTAATCCTACATGGCTTGTGTTCCAATAAGGAGAGGAGTGAGACACCCTGGAGAAAGCCATGTGAAGACTGTGAGTCAGAGGTAATGCATCTACAAGCCAGGCGATGGGGAAGCCAGAGATGGGCACAGAACAGATTCTGCCTCAGATCCCTCAGAAGGCACCAACCCTGCCAACACCTTGACTTTGGACTTTCAGCCTCCAGAACTGTGAGAAAATAAATGTCTGATGTTTTAAGCTGCTGTGTTACAGCAGCCCTAGAAAGAACGCTAACATGGGGAAGGATAGGGCTTTCTAGAGCCCAGGAAGAAAACAAGCCCAAGACTTGATTTGAGACCACTGCCCTGCGTGAGGAGCCATAACACTTGTTAATTTTCCTTCATCATTTGTGGTTATTCAGAAAACCCACACTCACCCCAATATGAGATTTGAAGGACATATTATTGGTGCCTTCTCAAAAAAATATACACGTATGACTAACCAAAGTTAGAGCTATAAATTCTAACATTTTATAATGCCCATAGGTGTCACAAGGACACTGGGAGAGGATGTTTTAGCTGAGGTTTCACTGGTGTCTCTATGATGGTTGCTGTTGGCAACCAGTCCTATAACAGACACAGCGAAGGCCTAAATGAGGGCAGGAGTCAGGAAGAGATTGCAGGTAATGGAGGTCAAACACAACTGATGTCAGGCAGGTGACTGACATCCGATGCAGTCAAACTAAGGGGATCAAGGTTAGAGGCGGGCAGAGACCACAGGTGAAGGCTGGAGATGGAACACTGATGGAAATAATTAAAAGCTGCATTTGACAAGGACATTTGAACAAGGTCAAACAAAAAATATGGTAAAATCCAAGGTGAATCAGAGGTTTTCATCTTCAGAAACTCAGTCTTCTTCAACTGGCTCTTTCTTTAGAGTGAGATCTTAAGGTTGCTAAAAGGACTATACTTATCTAGGCCATCCTAATAGCCTGTGAGGCCAGTTGACCTCCCTTATTCCCCAAGATGCCGATAATCTGGCTCCGCTGAGAAAGAGGAGCTTGCCTTTCACAGGATTTGAATGGAAAGCAGCACTGATGTCTTTAGGAGCCTCAGAGGGAGGGGATGGAGAAATGGTCCACTTACTGACTGATGAAGTCATCCTCTGGGGATCTTGGAGCTAGAACTGGGATGAGGATATGAATCTGAAGTGCAAATCATCCATATCTATCATTTTTATTGATGATAATCTTGGTATTTCAAGGCTTTAAAAAATCTGACCATTTCTTTTTGTTCTGAAATTTCCCACCAGCTGGAGAAAAGATTAGCTAATGCTGAAGAATAGTCAGTGAATGCTGATATCCAATATATTCATTCATTTTTTTTCCCAATTATTATTTAGTTGACTAGGGAGAGGGTCCAAGTTGACAGGTATTTTGCTGAATGATAAAAATAAAGACAAAAATAAAATACGATTCTTGATTTAAGATGATAGCTGTCTATCAAATCTCCATAATTCAGTGCAATAAGTGCCTATAGTTGAGAGAGCAGGTCTTTACTGTGAGGCTTAATAGGTGAGAGAAACTGCGAGAAAGTTCATTGGGGGTGAAGCCTACATATAAATGGGATTGGAGGAGTAGACCTAAATCTGATGCTAGGGACCTTGGCCATTGGATCTCAGCAGTAGGAGGCATGGTCAGCCTTGTTTTATAGGAAAATCATTTCCACAGCTTTGCTGTGGCCTAGAGAGGAAAGGAGGATTTCCAGAGGAAAAAGAAATCAGTTATAATATTGTCAGAATCAGGCTTTAGTTAATCTTGCTGTGTTTAAAATAGGAATGCCAAGTCATGGGGAGTATTACAGGTGACATGATAACATGGTACTTGTTTCATATATATGAAGGTGGTATTACATATTCCCCAACACTAATCCAAAATATTTATTTCTCCAGCTGTTTTTATAATATTTACTACTATAAATATTATTAAAATACATTTATTACTATAAATATTATAAAACTAGGGGCCCGGTGCACAAAATTCATGCACTGGGAGGGTGGTCCTCAGCCCAACCTGCCCCCTCTCACATACTGGGAGCCCTCAGGGTATGTCCTACTGAAGGCTTAGGCCTGCTCCCTGCTCCCTTTGTGGAGCGGGCCTAAGCTGCAGTCTGCCTTCCTTTGTGGGAAGTGACCAGGCTAATTAGGGGAAGCCACCAGCCCCATCACCCCACTGTTGTAGCCACTGCCAGTCACCACAGCCACCAAGGTGTTTTCATCAACACGGACTCCAGTCCCTTCACCATGAAAAAATGACAACTTTCTTTAGGCATTTTCAAAGTGTGTCTTTCATAGGCTATGACTTCTATTTTCTTTATTTTTATCCTCACCTGAGGATATGTTTCCATTGATTTTTAGAGAATGTGGAAGAGAAGGGGAACACAGAGAGAAACATCAAAGTGAGAGGAACACTTTGATTGATTGCCTTCTGCATATGTCCTGACCTGGGCCCCAGCCAGGGAGGAACCTACAACCTAGGTACATGCCCTTGGTCAGAATTGAACCCACACCCTGCAGTCAGCAGGCTGAGGCATTATGCACTGAGCCAAACCAGCTAGGGCAGGATATGACATTTCTTAGCCCGTCAGCAGTGGACCTTCATTTTTTTTCTCCAGGAGTGTGGTGGAAAAACCCTCAATCACCTTTAGGGATTCTTATTACCCAAGTTACTAAGAATATTACCAGTGGCATACGGGGAGCTTAGCCAATGAGTGGTCAGAAAAGGTGTTTCCTCTGTAGTTCACTCAGACCACCGGCTCCACTCCTGCCCCTCCAATCCCAGCTCCATTCCTGTCCAGGCCTGTAACCTCTGGCCGAGGATGTAGGCCTGGGCAGAAGACACCAAGGCCCCTCCAATAGCCAGCTTCACAGAACCCAGGCCTCTGCGATCACCAGCTCTGATCCTTCCCCCTGCCATTGCCAGCTCTGCCCTTACCCCACTGGCAGCCTCTGGCCAAGGCTACAGGCCTGGGCAGGGGACCCTCAGCCCCCTCTGATTGCCTGTTCTTCCCCTTAGGCCCCCTGCTTCCCCTTCCACCTGCCTGGCTGACATGCTTGACCAATTTAGTGGTGGGGTTGAGCCGGACTGAGCACTGCCATCCTGTGGCTATGGGGTGGCCATCTTTGTGATGAAGTGATGCCTAATTTGCATATTACTCTTTTATTCCATAGGATGTGGCTATGGGCACCACCATCTTGTGGCAATGGGGGAGGCCATCTTTGTGACAAGAGTGATGCCTAATTTGCATATTACTCTTTTATTAAATAAGATATATCAGACTATAACATATAAATATAGTAATAATCTTTATTATCACTATAATGGACATGCCCTAATATGCCCACACTCTTTCCCCAACTCCTATTACAACAGAATAAGGCAGCTAATTTCTGGGATTTTTCAGTTTTAGAATATTCTATAGATGACATGTCCTTATTGACAATTCTCACAAATGATCTCAGTAGTTGTTAATCACATGATAGATAATATTTTCCCTAGCAACCTCTACCCAAATGTGACAGAAGTATAAAGAAATATTTACAGTGTATGTTCCCATGAGCAGAACTATGAGTGAACACTGATAATAATTTTAAACAAAACAGAAACATCATTGTCCCCAGCTTGGTGGTTGTTGATTATTCAAAGCTTGTCCCCATTTCTGCAGATGAGTCTCATTATTATGTATCTCAGGAGTCATTCTCAATACCTGTGGGCACTTTCCACGTGCAATGAATCTGTGGGGGTAATTCTTTTAAAGGAGGTTAATAACATTAATCCCATTTCACAGATGGGAATACAAGCAACTGGTTTATTATATTTTCTCAAGTCAGATAGTAAATCAGTGCCTCATTAACATTCATTAAAACTTTCATTCCATTCACTTTCAAACTAAGCTCCTTCCCTCGGGCACTTAATTAGTATCAAGAATTTTATGGCATTCGCTGCTCACTGATTCATATGTCAGTGGAGCCCAAATATTGTACCATTATATTAGTGGCACAAGACCTGCCAGGAATGAAGAATGGGTCAACTGAGGCAGCCTGCCGAAAGCAGTTTAGAATGTATAGGGCTAACTTTTAATAATAATAGTTAGCAACAGTGATATTTATGGAGGGCTCCACATGGGTAAGTACCTGTGTTGACCATATGATCTACTGTTTATAACTCACAGTGGCAACCTCAACCAGAACCCATTTTTTAAATGAGGAAGCTAAGGATTAGAGAGTGACTTACAAGGAAGGCAGCCAGTAAGCTGAAAGAGGATTTGGGACTAGACCATCTGAAGCCAAGAGTTCGCAGTCTCAATCACTAAGCCAGTGGTTCTCAAATTTTAGTGTGCATCAGAATCATCAAAGAAACTTCCTAAAGCACAGGTTGCTGGGCTCACTCCCAGAGTTGCTGATTGGGTAGGTGTGACGAGGAATCAAACATTTGCATTTTTAACCTGTTCCCAGGGGATGCTGAGGCTCATAGTCCAGCTACCACACATCGAGAACCTCTGCTCTAAGTGATGCTTAATGCAATCATCCTTGACTGTGTTCAACACACAGTAGGAAGCTCAAAGTTTTTGAGCCAGTGGTGACCTGGCCAGAGTTCTGCTTTTGAAAGGTTAATCTGGCAGCTTTGTATAGAGCACTGGAGGACAGATGGCAGCGCAGGAGGTTCCCAACTAAGACAAGTAGAAACAGAGAGGGGAATGGATGTTGAGAGATATTGGCCCAGTAGAATGGAGCGAGAGGATTTGCTGATTAATTGAGGAGAAAGGGGTCATTGCAGGTGACTCTTAACTTTTTGGTCCAGGTGATTAGAAGAACTGTTGAGCCATTTATAGAAGTTGAGAGGACAGGAGGCAGATCTACCTCCTTGTGTATTGTGTCTCCGATTTCCACATAACTTCCTACTATTTGCTCCCTTTACTTGCTGCTTTTATTTGTGAGGGTTTTACAGCATTTTCCTTCTTCTTCTCTACCTTTGGGGCTGATGTAGCCAAAAAGCAACCACAGACGTTTGCTCTCTGCCGAGAAGCAGCCCTGATTCTAAAGGCTAAGCCTTCAACATCCCCCATCAATGCCTCCTTTCCAGCACTGCAACGGAGCTCGTGCTCTGCCCAAGGATCTTAGTGGAATCTGCTAATTGCGACTAAGTTTATGGTTTCTGTGTTGCCCCTGAAGCCTATCTGGGGAGCATACTGTCAGAGATGGGGGCCACATAGTCCATCACCAACAGCGTTCAAAATAATGTCTTTTTTTTAAGTTCAAAATTATTGTATTTTTTAAATCTGATGTTTAGCATTTGTGAAATTTCATTCCCACAAATAAAGTATGGATTTTAAAACACCATTTACCAATATGCATCTTTGAGAAAATATTTAGTTTTCAATTTAAAACAAATTACTTTACTTAAACAGTGGAATATTTAAAAGTTCTTAAATTAATTTTTTCTAAACTAAAATAATAAGGAAGCTAGAATAATAGGAAAGAAAACTCCTGAAAATCTCTTTGTAAAATATATGGTTCATAAAACAATCCTGCAGAATGTATCTTTAAAATAAAATTTTATGTAGTACATAGAATTTTTCCTAAATAAAGGCAAAGATCCAGAAAGAGGATATATTATGGTTGAGATAAACCAAAGATTAACATTTATAATATTCCCCATTCTATTGTGAAATGTTTGTTATCTCTACCTGGATTATGAATGACAATTTGCTTTGTCCCCAAAATTTACTGAACTAGGGTCTCTAGTGTGAAAATATAACAGCATGACATTTAAATATACTTACAGAATTCACTTGCTTCATGCTTTGCTGAAAAACTCAAGACCACTTCCCGTGATTGCCACCATCTTTCTAGGTCCCCTCAAGCCCCCTTAAAACTTCCTTCTTTGGATTAGCAAATCATTGATAAGGACTCACTGTATTTCAGCCTGGGGAGATACAGTGATCAGATGAACCCACAGAGCTGGTGAAAAGGCCATTTCAGCAAAAAAATCATGATACATTTTATATGAGGGGCACAAGATCAGATAATGAATGAATAAATGAATGAATGAAGAAGTGAGTGAAGGAGTCTATGTATTTCTACTTAAATATTAAGTGTTTAGAGCCTTGAGAATAAGTAAAAGTTTCTTTCAAAATCTGTGCTCCTCCATACATATGCCATTTCTACTATGAATCATAACTACTAAAAAATCCAGAGTGATTATAAGTCTGTATCCACCTGTTGTTAATCTTCCAAACAGGTAGCTGGATTCCAGACAGAGCCAAACATCCAGGTGAGGGAGATAAATCAAGATCCTTCCAAACACAGGCGGCAGAAAGTAATTATCATCTGCCTCAGCTCCTTCCCTTCTCCCTTCCTGGCTCTCCTCCTGAGAGCACTGGCCAGGCGTTGTTCTTTTTTTTATTCTTTCTTTCCTTTTTTAAAAAAAATCTGGTTTAGCTGTATTGGAAACTTAGAGCAGGTGAAGCATTCAGGCCCATGATGCATCGGGCCAGACACAAATAGAAGGCTGTAGACTCAAGGGCTTCAAAGAGAGACATTTAGGGCAGTTCTGTGCTTGGAGGTGCTGCTTGCACTTGCTAACAGCCAGAATCCAAAGGAGGCAGCTGCTGCAAAAGCACATAAATAGAAGAAGCGTGTTCCCAGCATTCCTGTGGGAACCCACCGCAGTTCGGATTACCCGTTCCCCAGACACGGCTTCCTTTCAGCTGGGTGTCTTATATTAAAAGGGAGACCAAGGGGGTATACTTCCAGTGTGCTGCTTGGGGGATATTTGTAGTCAGAGTTGCATGACTAATTCTCACAACACAGTATGGTAGGATTACTCCTGAGGATATTATACATTTTAAGAGAAGCATGAAAACGAGGGAAATCTGTCTTTTTCCTTCATGTTCCAAAAATATAAAATGTGTGTGTGTGTGTGTGTGTGTGTGTGTCTGTTAGAGAGACAAAGTCAGAGAGAGAAATGTCTAAGGAGGCAATCCAAAAATAACATTCATTTTATTCAAATATTCAAATAACATTGGAATATCAATTGTGTGGTTCAAATCTGAATTTAAATTGGTGTTTATACAGGTTCAAAATGTGTTGTCTTCTTACCTTAGCTCCTGACCTCAGTGGAAACTTTGCCTGTAAAGGGAATTCAAGATTAGCCTGTGAACACATAAAACACAGCGCCACATGATCCAAAGCTTCAAGAGGTTCATGACCAGCAGCATGAATTTCTAACATCAAGTCCAGCTGTCCACTAGAAATTGAAAAATCCAAATTCCCACTGAGAGGGAAGAGGCCCATGTGTCCCCTTCACTCCAGCAGATCACAGGGCTTTCTGTAACACAGGGACACTGCAGAGCAAGAAACAATGAGCTCCATGTGGGTTCCAATCCTTCTCCTCCCTCTTCCTGGCCAGGTCCTTCCCCTCAGGCAAATGACCTGACCTTTGTGTCCTTCAGTTTCTTCATAATAGCAATAATTCATCATCATCATAATACCCACCCCACATGCCAGGAAGATTAAATGTTAAATTAATAATAGATATTTCAACACCTATGATTTTTAAAAAAAATACTTTGATAGACATTATCCTAACTGATACTGCTGTGAAATGTATGGCTTTGTAAAGACAAGTATTACAGAATTGTGAGTGCCATAGTTGCGTCTTGCTATATTCTCTGGGTTATGTATCTCAGAGAACAGGGCATTTCTCTCAAGCCGTGGTTCAAAGGCACGGGTGAATTGGGAATTCTTGCTTTCACTAGAGAAGGGTTTTTGCAAAAGTTTGACATATGGCAAGAACTCATGGTGGCCAAGCCACAATTACAATCAAGTAATTTTTGCTGCCGTGTCCACAAAAGCTTCGGTGGATTCTTCTACGTAAAAAACTTTAAGACACACAGGAACTTTGTGGTAATTGGACCCAGGTAGTACTTGGAAGCACTTGGAAGAGCCTTGGGTATTTTAGCAGCCTGATCTCTGCCCCATTGAGCTGGTCATGGGAACCTGTAGAGGGGATGTTGTACGGTTCTTCCTCTCATTCAATTATTTAATAAGAATTTTATTTAACACGGACTGTGGGCTAAGCAGTAGGGGAGACAGCAAGTAAACAAACCAATGATCAACAATGCCTGTCTCTTTAACAGGAGGGGTAAAGCCTCTACACCTGGCACTGTGAACAGGAGGGCTGCTGCTGGTCCCGCTGGCTATGGCCAGACCTGTGGTAGGACTAACTTGTGACTCACTGAGGGGCCTCCACAAAGCCATTCCTATTCAAAAATTGTACAAAAAAATTCATTATTAAAAAAGCCACAATCTTTCTAGAAAGAAGGTCATAAAAGATTTCCAATTTTTCTCAGTCTGGAGGCTATGGGCATTCTTTAATTTAATAAGTGCACTTATTTAGCAAATACTTTCAGGCTCTGTCATACAGCAGCAAATACACAAATAATCTCCCCCTCACAAAACTATTGTTCTAGTGGAGGAAAAGAATGATAGACTATTTTAAAGTGAATTATGCAGCATATTAAAGCAAGGGTGTGGGATAAAGGAGTGCAAAAAGAGATGTGATTTGCAATTTTAAAAAGCATGGTCAGAGAAGGCCTCACCCAGAAGTAACATTTGAGCAAAGATGTTAAACACAGTGAAGGAGAAAACCACAGGCCCCTGGGGGAGAACATTCTGGTTTGTGGGAACAGTGAGCGCCAATTTCCCAAGGCGAGATGCAGTCTGTGAACTCGGGGAAAAGCCGGGAGAGCAGAAGGAGCAAAGTGACCATAGGGGAGAGGAATAGGAGACAAAGCAGAGAAACCATGGGGTGGAGCAGATCGTAAAGGAGGTGCAATCCATGAGGAGGACCTGGGCATTTACTGAAGCTCAGGTGCTGTCACTGCAGGGAACTGAGCAAAGAAGCGACAGGATTAAGCTGCTTTCTGAAAGGATCATTCTACTACTCATTGTACTTTATGGCACTGAAAAGAATGGTGGGAAATTAGTTTGCTTTTTAAACTTGCTTTCCTTTCATTCAATTATTTAATAAGTATTTTATTTAACACTAGAGGCCTGGTGCATAAAAATTTGTGCATTTGTGGGGGGGAGGGGAGTTCCTCAGCCCAGCCTGTGCCCTCTTCCAGTCTGGAAACTCTCGAGGGATGTCCACTTGCTGGCTTAGGCCTGCTCCCCAGGGGATCAGGCCTAAGCTGGCAGTCAGACATCCCTCTGGCAGACTGGGAACCCTCAGGGGATGTCCACTTGCTGGCTTAGGCCCGCTCCCCAGGGGATCAGGCCTAAGCTGGCAGTCAGACATCCCTCTGGCAGCCTGGGAACCCTCAGGGGATGTCCACTTGCCAGTGGAGAGCAGGCTTAAGCTGCAGTTGGACATCCTTAGCGCTGCTGAGGAGGCAGGAGAGACTCCCACCACCACCGCTGTACTGGCAGCCGTCAGCCTAACTTGTGCCTGAGAAGAGCTCCCCCTATGGGAGCACACTGACCACTGGAGGCAGCTCCTGCATTGAGCATCTGCCCCCTGGTGGTTACTGTGTGTCATAGTGATCAGTCATTCTCAGTGGTTCTGCTGTTAGGGTCAATTTGCATATTACCTTTTTATTATATAAGATAGTGGCCTGGTGCATGGATGGGGGCTGGCTGGTTTGTCGTAAAGGGTGTCCCGGATTAGGGTAGGGGTCCTGCTGGAGTGCCTGACCAGCCTGGGTGAGAGGCTGAGGGCCATTTTCAGGATGGCCACATTTCCTTCAGGGTGGGGGTTCCTGCTGGGGTGCCTGGCCAGTCCGGCTGAGTGGCTGATGGCTGTTTGCAGGCTGGCCAAGCCCCCAGCGACCCAAGCTCCCAACAAGGCTGGCTGGAAGCAGGTATCTGTGATTTATTTGTCTTCTATAGTTGAAAGTTCGTTGCCTTGAGCAGAGACCACAGCCCGCTAGGGCAGGTGGGAAGCTTGACTTCCTCCATTGCCAGGACAACCAAGCCTCCTGCTTGCTCTGGCTCTGTGGCTGCTGGCCATCATCTTGGTTGGGTTAATTTGCATATAGTCGCTCTGATTGGATGGTGGGTGTGGCTTGGCATATAGCTCTTTTATTAGATTTATTACCAATTTTCATGTTTCTCTTTTATTAGATTAGATGGGCTGTGGACTGAGCACTAGGGGAGATAGCAAGTGAACAAAGCAGTGATCACCAATGTGATCAAGAACATACTAAAGAGGGCAGCTAACCAAGTGTTGGGAAGAAGGAAGCCTGCAAATTGCATAACGTTATTCGATGGAAAAAGAAAGGAAGAATGCTTTAAGCAGAATGAGAATGAGAGTAATATGCCTTAGGATTTTTTTTTAAATTTATCTTTATTGTTCAGATTATTACAGTTGTTCCTCTTTTTTCCCCCATAGCTCCCCTCCTCCCAATTCCCACCCCAACCTCTGACCTTGCCCCCCCCCATTGTCCTCATCCATAGGTATACAATTATTGTCCAGTCTCTTCACGCATCCCCAACACCCTTAACCCCCGAAAATTGTCAGTCCACTCCCTTTCTATGCCTCTGATTCTATTCTATTCTCAAAGGATACCTTTCAGCATTTCATATAATACTGGTTGG
>PVJC01041589.1:0-15244 GCA_004026665.1 Murina feae
TTTTTTTTTTTTTTTTAAGATTATACATATATAGATACCATACAGTATTTGTCTTTGTCTGGCTTATTTCACTTAAGGAATGCCGTCATTTGTCACAGTGGTCCATAAATATTTTTTCTGGAAAAATATTGATTTTTACTCCCAAGTAAAGTGCCCATAACTGTGCTTGGCTCATTTTGGCCAAAGGCTCTTTCTTAGAGGCATTATACACTGTCCCTATCTTTATGCATTTTCTTTACATCTCCATAATGAGTAGGTTTCACCCTCATTGTATCTCCCTTTCATCAAATAACCTACATCTTTTTTTTCATTTTTATCTAAATTTCTTTATTTATTTATGATAGTATTTATTTACATTTTAGGAATTTAATATATGCTTTACAGAGTACAATATTATAAATTATTTTACCTCTATTTTTGTTACTTGTCTGGTTATGTTCTGAAAGGTCTGTCCAACCTCTTTTTTTCATACTCTTGGTGATTTTAATGTGTGATTTTTAAGACTAAAATACTTAGGAATTCTAATGCTTCCTATTTTTTTAACTATTCTTGGGAAGGAAAGCCAATGAAATTATTCATGAAATATTTTCAGCAGCAGCATGTGAAAGAAAAAAAGCTCTGCCCCTATTTGATCAACAAACTTAAGAAAAAGTTAAGAATCTACTTGTCTTCATTCCCTAGCCTAGACAGCTCAGCTAATCTACTGTTCACACAATGTCTTCAGATTTTTTTTCTCCAGTAAGAGCAACAGCAATGCCAAAGACAAGAGTACAGAGACAAATAAATGTTAGAACAGTGAATAGTAATGTAGCCCATCAGTTTGTTTTGGTAATTGACACATCCCTTGCAGTGCATTTCTGGCACCATTGGCATTCAGCTGTTATTCTTAGGTTACGTTTTCTCCTCTGCTGTCTATTCCTTCTTTGTCTTTTTAACTAGATTGAAAAGCACTTAAGGAAAGAGATATTTTATATGTCTACATTTCTTAATACTTAGCAAAATGTCAGGCCCAGAGTAGGTACCTGGTAAGGGTTTTCTAATTGACTAATAATATTTGGGTTATTAGTGAATGGTATTAATCTTTGAGAGAGAAAAAAAAGTCCCAAAGAAAGCTGACTGTCAACATTTGAATTAAGCATTGACAAATCAAAGAAGAGCATGACCAGTCACTCTCTCTTCAATAGGATAGATATTGTGTGGTTTTCTTTTTTGAATTAATATTTATCAGGTGCCTACTATATGAAATGGCCTTTAACTCTGCATTAGAAACCATTATTTGGTTTAAAAGTTTTATTCAATTAGTCCATGTTATACAGAAAATAATAGTATTGCAAAATAATGTCAGTTATATAGGCACTAGAAGCCTGGTGCACAATATATTGTGCACTGGGGGATGGGGGGGGGTTTGGGGGGCGGTTACCTCAGCCTGGCCAGTGCCATCTCACAGTCTTGGACCCCTCAGGGAATGTCCACCTGCTGACATGCCTGGCCAGCCTGGGTGAGGGGCTGATGGCAGTTTGCAGGCTGGCCACGCCTGCCCTGCCACCTCTCTGCACACCCATCCCACCCACAGCCTGCCACCCACCCCGTGCATCCCACCCACCCCACACACCCTGCAGCCCACCACCACCCTGCACATCCTGCTCACCCTGCAGCCTACGCTGTACCTGCCTCCGTGGTTGTGCTGCTGGCCTCCATCTTGGCTGAGTTAATTTCCATACAGCCACTCTGATTGGCTAGTGGGTGTAGCTTGGCTGGTGGGCATAGCTTGGCTGGTGGGCGTGGCTTAGGCATCCCAGAGAAATGGTTAATTTCAATATTACTCTTTTATTAGAGTAGATAATCAGAAATATTTACTCTATTTTTGTCTTTTTTTTTTTATCATATGCTAGAGAAGTCAGGTTTGCTTTACTGGGCAAATGTAATATACCGGTATGTTTAGGTTCACCAGCATATGGCTGGAAGAAGGACCCTAAAAATCTAGTGACACACACATACAGTCACAAAAGGAGAAGAGGCAGCAAAATAAAATGTTTTCCTAAAAGTGGGGTTGAATTCCATTAAAATTTCCCAGAAACCATAAACCGAAATTCCTAGCTAAGTAGTAAATGCAGAATCACAATCTATCTAATAAAGAGGGAATATGTTAATTGACCCTCACACTGTTGCAAAAATGGAGGTGCCCACAGCCAATAAGGAGGGAATATGCAATTGACTACCCTGCCCTCAAAGATGGCAACACCCACAGCCAATAAGGAGGGAATATGCTAATTGACTGCCACGCCCTCAAAGATGGCAGCACCCACCACCACAAGATAGCGTTGCCCAGTCCCCTCAGCCTCACCAGAGTGCCTGCCTCTAGAGTCCCCCAGTCCCTTCAGCTCCCCAGCCACCCAGGGCTGGCCAAGGCACAGGCAAGCCTTGAATGGCGGCTGCCCAGATGTGCAGGGCTGTCCAAGGCTCAGGTAACCAGGGCCAGCTGAGGGTTGCACTGCTGGCAGTGGTAGCAACAGAGGTATGATGAGGATGTCACCTTCCCCTGATGGCTGGTTGCTTCTTGCCTCTGAGGACTCCTGGACTGTGAGAGGGGGCAGGCCGGGCTGAGGAACCCCACCCCCCTCCAGTGCATGAATTTTCATGCACCAGGCCTCTAGTATCTTTAAAATAGCAATTACTTGCAGTGAATTGTACTAAGCCCACTTTTCATGGTATATTGCATATCTCAAAAATTTCTATGAACTCCCTAAATTAAGACAACGAAGAAGAGATGGCTTACTAATATATTTGAATCATGATGTAAAATTTCTTCTCTTCCAGTTTCAAAGGTTATAAGGAAGGAAAAATTCAGAATAGCTTTAAGAGAAACTTTTTTCTTTTCCTCATTGCTTTCCATAGAGAATGGAAAGGAGGAAGGGGTAGTGAGGGAGGGAGTGAGAGATAGAGAAAAAAAGGAGGGGCTGGGATGGAACCTATAACCCAGGTGTGTGCCCCTGACCTGGAATTGAACTCGAGACTCTTTTGTCCGATGGCAGATGCTCTAACCATGGAGTCATACCAGCCAGGACTAGGAGAGACTTCTTAGACTCTATCTCAAATTACTCAAGCATAAGTTAACCCCAGAATGCAATGCGATTAATAACAGCCACTAAAGCAGTACAGCATCCGTATCTTTGGGTTGTTTTATGAACCTCTATAACTAGTTTCCCACCTGCCCTGTAGATGGATGCCTCAAATGTAAAATGTTATGTAACTTGGTTAGTTAAGTTTTTATCTTTTCCTGGCATTCTATTTTAAAGTACATATTATGCCTAATGACCATAAGTGTCTTATTTCTTAGTGAGTCTGTTTGCCATTTTTATTTTTAAACTCCGGAGTCTGGTGCAGGAAGAATAAGGGGAAGAAATAGTGGTACTAAATGACTAGAGGCAGATGGAGCCCAAGGCAAAGAATGGGAACAAATTTTGCCCAGAGCTACCTCTGCTCCCTAACCTGAACTTGGGTTATATTGATCAACAATTTTGAAAAATTGTCTGCCCAATCCAATGATTTAGGGAAAAGGTCACTATATTAAGAATCTGAAGATTTGAGTACAAGATCTAATCATAGTTTTATGATTAAGTTAACCCCTTGGCTGTTCTGTGTCCTTTTTTTTTTTTTTTTTTTTTTTGGTCATTAAAAAAGCTAGTGATAAAAATAGCACACTTATTATACTGCAAGTGAGAGAAATTAGTAAATGCATTTTTTCACAGGTTGTAATCAGATATCCCACAGGTAACACTGGGTCAGAAAGTAGGTTTTCATGAGCTTCCACACCATCTAAACATTCTTGAATCTTTCTTTTATATTTTAAATATATTTTTATTGATTTCAGAGAGGAAGGGAGAAAGTGAGAGAGATAGAAACATCAGTGATGAGAGAGAATCATTGATTGGCTGCCTCCTACACGCCCCACACTGGGGATCGAGGCCACAATCCGGGCATGTGCCCCTACTGGGAGTAGAACCATGACCTCCTGGTTCACAGGCCCGCACTCAACTGCTAAGCACACTGTCTGGGCAAGAATCTTTATTTTCAACAACAAAGAGTTTACAGTAAGATGTGGATATTCTGCTTCTTAAAAAATTGCAGAAGTTCTGGGTGCAATGTGCCCAGCTGTGTGGGTGCTGCCCATATAGAGGGTGTGCTCTCCACATCCCCATCCTCACCACCACTCTTTTGTTTACATCCAGACCCTTTGATTTAGTTATGGTACCTACATGACCATATAGAGTTCTGAGTTTACGAGACCTATTTAACAATTAAGATTCAGCAAGAATTAATTTAAAATATGACCACATATAATGAGAATGGCTTAATTCTGCAGAGAAATAGCAAATAGAATCATGCAGAGTATATCACCTTCTTGCTGAATAGTGCCTTCTTGAATTCCAAGTAGGGAATGAAAATTTTAAATAGTATAGGCATTAAAATTTTTGTACTTGCCACTGAACCTGAAACATGGCTATAAGCATCAAACAAGTGTTATGTTTCTGGTAGAGCTTAGAGTTGTGTGGTAGAGGGAAATGCCCGCCAGGCAGGAAAATACATAACCCTGTCTTTCTGTTTTCCACATGGGAAAAAAATACCCACATTGCCAAATTTGTAAAGTATATTTCAAGTGAAAAACTAATATGTGATACTTCTTTGTTAGTAATGAATGCGTTCATGGGAAAGAATGCCTTGCCAAATAAAGTATTTGATACCATTGTTACAGCCAACACTCCTCAAAGAAAATGATCCTGGTCCCTCATCTTACTCCATTATTTCTTCAGCAAAACAAAAATTTTATTAGTTTTAATAAAAGAAAAAACTGTGAATATGATGTTTTGACACTATATAAAGGAAAATACAACTGGCATTTTTTCCATATTTTTACATAAAACTAACACTTTATCCTATTTTGCTAAGATATAATAAATATTAAGCTTTTTAATCTTAGATGATAAATATCAACTGGTGTAAAGTCTGGCAAATGACATGTAAAAATAAATGGAATCAATGTTGCTCATTTATAGATCTCTGTATTTAAAATGTTGTTTTGGGGATGACAGAATTTAGGAGGACATAGAAAAATTTTAGATACACATTTTTTAAGTAGAAGGAAACAAAAATATCAAAAATTATTTTTGATATTGTTATGTTGTGTTTTATCTCTTTTCCTCTTGAGTAGTCTTGGAAGAAAATCATTATTTTATGTAATTTTCAAAGAACCAGTGTTTGGCTTTGAACATTTTCTTTTGCCTTTGTTCTATTTCATTGATTCCTCTCTTATAGTTATTATTTCCTTCTTTATACTTATTCTAATTTAACATTTTCACTTTTGTTACTAAGAAGGAAACAGTTCATAAATTGTAAACTTTTTATATTATATAAATTCAAAGCTATCAATATTCTCCTAAGCAACACTAGAGCTGCAGCCCACAAATATTGATATTTTTAATTTTCATTCACTTTAAACTACTTTCTTGTGATATTTTTGTGAATTTTTTCTTACCCACAATTATTTAGAAGTGCGTAATTAATTTTCATATTTAGGGATACTTTCCTATGTGTCTTACTATTAGAGATTTCTAAATTAATTTTGCTGTCATAATAGATTTTGACTTTGTAAATTTATGGATACTTGACCCCCGGCATGATATGTCTTTACGAACTCCCCATGTGCACTTGCTAAGAATCTATTTTCTGCAGTTATTGAGTATAAGGTTCTATGAATGATGGGTCACGTTTATTTATAAAGTTGTCTATGTTTTCTATATCCTTACTGATTTTTATCGATTTACTTCATCGTTGAATGAGATTGAGAGCAGAGTGTTAATATCTCCAATTAGGTTGTAGATTTGTGGATTTCTACACTTAATTCTGTCTGAGGTTTTTTCTTTATATATTTGGAAACTTATTGTGAGTGCATATATCATACATTTTTATGGTTCTATGTTCTCCTGTGAATTGATCTTTTTATTATTATAAAATGATTTTCATTATCTCTTTTTTGTTGTTAATCCTTGCCCAAGGATATTTTTTCCACTGACTTTTAGGAGGGTATAAGGGAAGGAGGGACCAGAGGGGGGGAGGGAGAGACAGAGAGAGAGAGACAGAAAGAGAGAGAGAGAGAAAGAGAGAGAGAGAGAGAGAGAGAGAGAGAGATGAGAGACACATCAATAGGTTGCTTCCCCCAAACACCCTGACCTGGGTCGGCCTGGGGTTGACCTGCACCCTGACCTGGGTGGGCCTGGGGTTGACCTGCAACCCAGATATGAGCCCCTGACTGGGAACCAAACCCTCAACCCTTTGGTGTGAAGGCCAACCCTCTACCACTGAGCCACAGAGGCCAGGAATCATTAACTCAATACTCCTGGTCCTGAATATCAATCAGTTACATCAGAGCCTCACCAGTTTTCTCATGTTTACTGTGAAGAGCATATCTTTCATTTTTAATAATGCAAACAATCTGTGTTCTCATTTCTAAAATGTCTGAGTCTTTTGTGGTTTTCATGTTACATGCAATGTACCTATCCAGGCTTTCCAGTTAAATGGATTTCCATCTCATTATCCCCTGTGGTGAGCTGGTGCTGAAATATCTGACTAGATTTCTTTGCCTTTTAGCTTTTTCACTGGACTTTGAGGAATATCTCCTATTTATACATAGTTCAGGAATCCATCGTTATTTGACAGGAATTTAAACTCAGATGGGGAGCTCCTTCTTTCAAGAGTGTGTTGTCTTTATGTCCTCTCTTTTAATTTTTAGCTTTTCTGGTGGCTCCAAAGTTCTTCCACTGGCACTCAAGCCATGAAGAACTACAGTTTTCTGCTTGAGTTGTGGTGGACTTTCACCCCAAGCAGTAATGTTGCTCTCAGGATGTGTAAATCCATAAAGGTGTATCCCACATGATTCCCTGCTTCCAAGATTCCTTACAATGTTGGGAAGCACTGCTCTAGATTATTTATAACAGAACAGTTGGTTTCCACCTGTGAAATCTCCATAGCGTCAGTTGGTCTTGTTGGCTTATCTTTCAGGCCTAAGGAACTGCATCAAGAAATAAATATAATTTCTTACAAATACACAAGGCTCCTAGCAGATTCTTTTTTTCTCTCAAAATTGGATTACGATTATTTAGAACAATCTCTGGACATAAATGGTTGTTAATGATTTGCTTCTATTTCTCTTTTGAGGAAACATTTGAACTCAGATAAAGACATGTAGAAAGCTTCATTTTAAAACTTACCTTCGTCTTTAAAATGTGAAATTCTAGCTTTCATGCCAGTTTCACCTTCCATATTTTTGCATTTGGGTATTGGGCAGAATTTATTGTTTCCTTTCCATGTAAACCAGCCTGTACCCTCTCACTGTCTGGGACCCCTCAGGGGATGTTCACCTGCTGGCGTGTCTGGCCAACCTGGATGAGGAGCTGATGGCTGTTTTCAGGCTGCCCACAGTCCCTTCAGGGTTCGAGTCCCTACTGGGGTGCCTGACCAGCCTGGGTGTGGGGCTGAGGGCCATTTTCAAGCTGCCCACAGTCCATTTAGGGTTTGAGTCCCTACTGGGGTGCCTGGGCAGCCTGGGTGCAGGGCTGAGGGCTATTTTCAGGCTTTCTGGCTGCCCACAGTTCCCATTGACCCAATGTCCCAGCGAGACTGGCTGGAAGCAGGTTTCTGGGGTTTATTTATCTTCTATAATTGATGCACTGTTGCTTTAAGCTTAGGCTTAGGAAGGTAACGAAGCCTCCTGTTGGCTTCAGCTCTGTGGCTTTTATAATTGCAACAATGTTGCCTCAGTAGAGGCCCAGCTGGCCTAGGCAGGCAGTTTCCTCCATCGCTGGTGCAAGGGAAGGCTCCTGTTTGGTTCATCTCTGTGGCTTCTATAATTGCAACTATGTTGCCATGAGCAGATAGAGGCCCAGCCAGTGTAGGCAGATAGTTTACTCCTGGTGCAAGGGAAGCCTCCTGTTTACTCTAGCTCTGTGACTGCTGGCCTCCATCTTGGCTGGGTTAATTTGCATACAGCCGCTCTGATTGGCTGGTGGGCATGGCTTAGGCATCCCAGAGAAATGGTCATTTTCAATATTACTCTTTTATTAGATAAGATATATATGTATATATGTATATATGTATATATGTGTATATATACATATGTGTATATATATATATATATATATTCTTCATGATTGTGGCCTCACCAATTGAAAGGAGTTTAAATGAATCTAGTTGCTCTTTAAGAATAAACATATTTTTTGCATGTGTAAGTGTTGCTAGGATTATCAGCTGAGGCTTATTCTTATTGTAATGAGAAAAATAACTTCTTGCTTTGAATTGAATAGTAGGATTTTTTTTGAAATTTGAGAGCATTTTCATTAATAACATTTGTTAAATAAAAACACTAGTTATGAAATGCCCACTTCATTTTTTCATTTTCCAAATAGCCATGAACTGAGTGCTCCTGTGATTTGAGTAACCTGTGACTCTCCCAGTTCTCTTTCTGACAGGGAACTAAGAAATACACTTGGGTTTAGTAGGAACTGACATAATTTGATTGACTTGCACTGACTATGTGCAGACAAGCATACCTGTCCTCACTTGCCTTGAGGCACATCTGTGTTTCAGTAGAGTAGTAAAAATAGACTCTTACCTTCCATATGTGGAAATATTTCATGTAACCCATAGTAGCTGGGTCTAGCTTTGATTTTTTTCCTGTGTTTTCAATTTTCTAAAGCCATATTATGAGCACCTACTAAGGGCCAACACTAGGCCCAAATGTATATTACATTTTTATGTGAACTTATAAGAAGTGAGAGTAATCAATTCAGACACTGCATATACTAATACTTCTCTTTAATAAGCTGCTATAGTTAAACTATGAAAAAGAATATGACAAGACCTTGTCTGGGTAGCTCAGTAAAGTAGAGCATGGTACCAATATGCCAAAGTTGCAGATTTGGTCTCTAGTCAGGGCATATACAGGAATCAACCAAGGAACGCATAAAAAATCAAGTGGGACAACAAGTCAGTGCTCTCTCTCTCTCTCTCTCTCTCTCTCTCTCTCTCTCTCTCTCTCCATTTCTCTTTTCCCTCTTCTTTTCCCGCTCCCTCTTTCTTTTTCTCTCCCTCCTTCTCTCCCCCTTCCTCTTTCTCTAACATACTATATAATAAAAGGCTAATATGCAAAACGACCAAATGGCAGAATGACCGGTCACTGTGATGTGCACTGATGACCAGGGGGCAGACACTCAATGCAGGAGCTGCTCTCTGGTGGTCAGTGCACTCCCACTGGGGGAGTGCTGCTCTGCCAGAAGCTGGGCTCACAGCTGGCAACTGTAACAACAGTGGTAGGAGCCTCTCCCGCCTCCATGGCATTGCTATGGATGTCCTACTGCTGTCTTATGCCTGCTACCTGCATTCCCTGAGGGATCCTGGAGTGTGAGAGGGCAAAGGCTGGGCTGAGGGATGCCCCCCACATGCATGAAATTCATGTACCAGGCCTCTAGTAAATGAATAAGAATTTAAGAATGCTATGAAAGTTCATAGGTTCTATCTAATCCAATAAAAGAGTAATATGCAAATTAACCATCTCTCTGGGATGCCTAAGCCACACCCACCACCCAAGCCATGCCCACCAGCCAATCAGAGTGGCTCTTTGCAAATTAACCCAGCCAAGATGGCGGCCAGCAGTCACGGAACTGAAGCAAACAGCAGGCTCCATTGCAACTACCTACCTATGCTGGCTGAGCCTCTGCTCACAGTAACAATGTTTCAATTATAGAAGCCACAGAGCTGAAACAAATAGGAGGCTTCCTTCCCTGCCTAAGCCTTGGCTCAAAGCAACAGTGTTTCAATTATAGAAGATAAATAAACCCCAGAAACCTGATTCTAGCCAGCCTAGCCGGAACCTTGGGTCAATGGGAGCTGTGGGCAGCCTGAAAGCCTGAAAATGGCCCTCAGCCCATCACGCAGGCTTGCTACACCCCAATGGGGTGAGGATCCACACTGGAGGGCTTGGCCAGCCTACAAACAGCCATCAGCCCCTCATCCAGGCTGGTCAGGCACGCCAGCAGGTGGACATCCCCTGAGGGGTCCCAGACTGCGAGAGGGCATAGGCCGGGCTGAGGGACCCCCTGAGTGCACACATTTTTGTGCACCGGACCTAGTCTTAGAATAAAATGGTACTAGGAAAGCTTTCCACAGATTTGGACACATGAGCTATTTCATGAGAGGTAAGTTTTGTCAAGTGGTGAAATAGTTTGGATTCATTAAAGGAACTAATGTGAGAAGCCTTGGACACATAGCACTTTTAAGGGGTATTGGAATGCTTGGGAAAGAGATGGGAAGAAAAGGTTAAACCATACTATCAAAGCATTTGAATGCCATGCTACCGAGTTTAGCATTCATTCTTCTCTCATGAGGAGCAGGTGAAGGTTTTTGAATTAATGAGAAAGAAGATCAAGAGCTCTAATCTGGGAGGTAACTCTGACAGTACTCTGAAATACCTTCTGACGGATGAGAGACTGACCTTGGGACATCTAATTAGATGGCTACAGAGAAAAGGTGTGACATTTTCACGGTCGGTTCTATGGCACATGTCCTGTTAGATTAAAAAAGGATTTGAAATATAGTTGGGAAATCCTCCATGTTTTTTCTCTTCTAGAAGTTTAGGATACATTCTTGGGAACTAAACTCTCTCAAGAGACTTACAGTCAATATATTGTTCCTATATTTTTATTTAATGGTTTTTTTCCCTAAACTTATTTCACCATGTCTCTTCGTGAGGATTTCATAAATGTTGAGTCTACAGTGAATACACTGTTCTATCCAACACAATGATGGAACTAACATTGACTAACATCCCTAATAGCAAACGTGTGTGTACAACTTGCTCAGCATGTACCACACTAACCTAGTCATATGTAAAGGACACACAACTGCATTCCAACAAGCAAACCAGGAGAAAGCTGAGGCTTCCAGAGAAGTAATTTGTCAAGGTTGCAGAGTTAACAAGTAGTAGGACTGGGATGGAAACTCAACTTTGCAGCCAGTTCTCTTCCTCGATGTAGGATTCTGATTCTGTCCCCTCCTTCTTTGGCTCCATCTTACTCTTTTCTTGGGGCTGGTTGGGTCAGGAGGAGGTAGTAGTAGAAAGAAAACCAAATTTTTCTGAGAAAAATGAAGATGTGAAACCTTTCCATTTACTGTGAAAACATGATTGGAAATTTTAAAAGGATTCTAAACATTTTTGCCAATTGCTTTGCCATGTCTTTTTTCCATCATGCAAAGAACACTTCAGGACATTTCGGCAACTATAGATAAGCAGATACATCTCTTCTTTCTTATCTACTACCTTATTGAATTGCCATATTAAAACTCTTTTAATGGATATCTAGAGAGATATCCATTTGCTTTCAGTATTGAAAATGCCCCTATTTTGAACCTTATTCTCTTACCCCATGCTTCTAACTTCCAGGCAAACTTTAGTAACTGTTAGGTCCAGGTCAGTGAAAACAAACAACAAACAATAAAAAAAAAACTAAATTTGTTTTTAATGTTTTGAAATCCCTAAAATATTTTCATAAATCTAAATTAATATATGAATATTTATCAGTAATTTATTGGATACATTTTCTTTTTTTTTAATATATTTTATTCATTTTTTACAGAGAGGAAGGGAGAGGGATAGAGAGATAGAAACATCGATGAGAGAGAAACATCAATCAGCTGCCTCCTGCACACTCCCTATTGGTACATGCCCTTGGCCAGAATCAAACCTGGGACCCTTGAGTCCATAGGCCGATGCTCTCTCCACTGAGCCAAACTGGTTAGTACTGGATACATTTTCATTTCTTTTTCTTAAAATATATTTTATTGATTTTTTGCAGAGATGAAGGGGGAGGGATAGAGAGTTAGAAACATCGATGAGAGAGAAACATCGATTAGCTGCCTTCTGCACATCCCCCACTGGGGATGTGCCCACAACCAAGGTACATGCCCTTGACCAGAATCGAACCTGGGACCCTTGAGTCCACAGGCCAACACTCTATCCACTGAGTCAAACTGGTTAGGGCATGGATACATTTTCTTCATGATTGGGAAGTTATCACAGAGAAGCAGATAAATAAGGGATTTACAATCCATCGTATCAAACCAGAGAAACAGAAGAGATGTTAAATTTAATTAAATTTTGAACCCTGCTATTTGCCCATTTATGGATTACCAGGAACTGTCAGGGAAAACAAACAAACAAACAAACAAACAAACACATACATACCAAAAAACAACAACACTGTAATACTAACTGCTAAAGTTTATGTTGTGCTTTTCACAACAACATTAAGGAAAGTGCTAAATCATTTTTGTTTTGTAAAGAGCTGATCGGCAATCAAAACAGATAATTTGAGTAGGTAGCTTAAAGCATGAGGCAGCCAAACTCAAAAACCTTTTTCTGGTGATGATCTCAATGTCAGGATTTATCCAGGATCCTTTATTTATTTATTTATTTATTTATTTATTTATTTATTTATTTTTAGTTAATATATCAGGGATGTTGATGTCTGTGCTACAAGATGATCGAGTTTGGATGGGCTTGGTGTGGTCTTGGAGACATAAGTGGGTGCAGTTTGCTGGTGTACCAGGGACCTGTGCGTTTGTCCAGAGCGTGTTCTGCCTGCCCGACACTGCTCATCACTTGCCTTGCGCTAGGAGATTTCCATCAGTAACAGTTAAGCCACTGGGAGTTTATATATTCCCCATCAACCTGAAGCTATTTTGGGGCATGTTCCTGAGAGGGTATTGCAGAATTCCCACTAATAATTATTTCTTTTTCCATTAGTTATGACACTTTCTCTCATTATCACCTATACTGTCCCTAACATGCACACACATACACACAGCATAAAAGGAAAGACGGTAATTACCAAAGACAAGGCTTTGTTTCATATATTGAAAAGAAGGATGCAATCCTGTCCTTAATTGAAAATAAGGAGATGACTTAAAAACAACACAACTAAATTAATAATCAAATTTTCTCTAAATATTTAATTATTTTCTGGAAGGTGGAGTTTCTGCTTTTGCCTTCCTCTCACCTTCTGGTTCCGGGCAATTACATCTGAAAATGTCTCACCCTCTCTCTACTTTCTCAGAGATGTTCTAATTTCTTATTATAAGTCATATTATTTGCTAGTTCTTTTTTTCCTTTTTATTTTAAAATGAAGAATTTCAGTTACTCAAATAAATTGTTAGGCTCAGTGTATTCAATGTGAACAAAATTACAATTGTTAAGTCACTGACTAGAAAGAAGATCCATGTTTTCATTTTCTATTGAGCGACATGAAAACACCCTTTCGTTGTTTGGTATTGTCTAGCCCTGGTAACACGGGCATTATATTTCAGGTAAATGTGGAAAATGTACATTTTTTTTGTCAGATGTATCTTAAGCCAATTGTGTGCCCCTATCTGAGTTATTAAGCATTAGATGAAGAGATACCTCTCCCATAGTCATATTTTTTCAGGGATCACAAAGAGAAAATAATTGTTAGTTTAAAATAGAAATTTTTGCTCCTTCAAATCTGAATCCAGTGTTTAAATTATCATTCTTTTATTTGCCCTGTAAAATGAAAAAGTGTATTTTGTGCAAAGACTAGCACCATCTGGATGGATTCCACAATAACAAGTAGTTAAGTGGATCTCAGACTCAAAAATATGTGATATTACAAATGCACTTATATGACATATTCGCTCGGGAAAAATAATTTTTATAGTTGGCTTAACAAGTCTTTTAATTAGACTGTGATGAATTTACAAGTTATAAAAAATCAAGACAGTCATAAACACAGGCGACAGAGTTAAACATTTTAATAAGTGACAACCCCAGAAAGCTGTATCTATTATTTATTGGAGTATGTCTAAGATGACTATTAACAAAACATATTATCTGCTGCAGAGATAGAACAATTAAATTGGTAAAAAAAAAATTGCTTACTGATGGTGAAATAGCATGTAATATCCTGCAAGGAAAACTTCTTTCAGAATCACTTCCTTTTCTGCTTTGGAACCCATTCCCTTCTGCCTATTCTTAGATGAAGAAAATGCCAGCCTTCGTAGCTGTTTTCTAAGGCACTTGTTTAAGATGGTGGAAAACAAATGCAGAATCAAATTGCCTATCTGATTAGGGTTCGGTCCCACGGTCTCTTCTCTTATTTAGAGAGATAATTGGCAGGGTCGTACAATGGAAAATAATTTGCCGGCAAAGTGATGCAGAACTTCAAGTGCTACTTGTTTGAGGATTTCAATCAGATGAGAAGATATGACTTTTTAAGTAATTTTGCATCCATTTTCATCAGTAGATTTTTGAAGCTTGTTTATATAATTTATTTTTAACAATTTTTACATCTTTTCGGAAATTAACCTTATTGTGTGGGTAAAAGAGGAACCTCCCAATTTGGCCAGTTCTGCATTTCTGCAGCCACTATTTGGCACTTTGAATTCTTTCCGTTTTACACTCACATACTGGGGATGAATATTTGTATAACTCCAAGGCAAAACGATTCTTCTTCTCTGGCTCCTAGAGACTATCCATGGCTAAATTTCTTCCTGTTTATGTATTATAATAGATAGCCTAGGTGTGCTGCTTAAAGGCAGGTACTGTGTGTGTATGTCTCTACATTCAGTGAGGATCCAGTGTCTGGCCATGGTATCCAGAGAAGAAGGAAAGGAGAGAAAAAGTAGGGGAGGGAGGGAAGGAGAAAGAAGAAAGGAAGAAACATGGAAGGGAGGAAATGGGGAGGGAGTAAGGAAAGAGAGAAGGAAGTAATGGTTTTTATTTGATTTTACTTTGTAAAATGTTTTCCCAGTTTTATTGAGCTATAATTGACATATAGCAGTGTGTGTCACCTAAAACAGGTATACAGCATAATTATTTGGATATGGGTCTCTATTGCACATGTCACAGTAAGTTTAGTTCACACCAGTCACCTCACATAGTTAACACAATTGTTTTTCTTGTGACAAGAACTTTTCAGATCCGTTCTCTTAGCAACTTTCAAATGCACAATACAATATTGTTAACTGTAGTCATCCTTTTTTCTTGATTCTTACTATCTGATTTGTTTATGCAACTCCAAAATGGAATATACAAGGAACAAGTTTGAAGCATGATTTTTCTCATTATTCTCCAGAGCAGACATATAACTAAGATGCAATTTTATATTCTGAATTCAGCAAC
>PVJC01041590.1:0-15278 GCA_004026665.1 Murina feae
CTCACACGTATGCAATTTAATGCAAATGTTTAAGTGGGATTTCTTAGGAGCATTTTTAAGGGCCCCATCCCGTCATCCTCTCTGCCAAACAACATAAATAAAATAAAACCTGCCTTTTTTTTTCAAACAACAAGTCTGTGGGACAGGAAGTGCTCCCTGCCATGCCTGACCTTCACCGTGACCTCAACCCTGTACTCGAATACCCAGCTCCCACCTCACCTCCAAGGGCCCAACTACACACCTACTTCAACTAGTGGGCAAGACGGGGTACTGCTCTGGGCTGAACCTTGCCCTCTCCCCCAAAAATAAATTCATATGTTGAAGTCCTCACCCCCCAGCACCTTAGAATGTGGCCTTTGGCCTGAGGTGCTTGCAGATGCAATTGGCTAAGACAGGTCATCAGGGTGGCCCGTGAGCCAGGAGCAATGGTGTCTCTGTGCAAAGGGGAAATTCGGAGACAGAGAGGAAAGGCGGTGGGAAGATCCAGGCAGAGGCCGGGCGATGCTTCCACAAGCCAAGGACCCAGAGATGGACGTCAAACCCCAGCAGCCAGGAGACAGCGGGGAGGGAGGTGCAGGGACATGAGCCCTGTTTCTTCCCGCGGCTCTTTCCCGCCTTCGCCAGAGGCTGAGGGAGAAGGCGGGAGCTGCGAGCCCTTCCACACAGGTTGGTCCCCAAATCTGCGGTGTTCAGGACCAGCCCGGGAGCTCCCTCGCCTCCATCTAAAGACCTACGTGCTATCAATCCAATTAGCAAACTTAAACAAAATAAGGTGCATCCTCTACCTCGTCAGCATGCAACACAATAACAAAATGAGAACATACACAGTTACGGTTTTTAAGTGACTAAAGGTCACCAAAATGAAGTTAATACTATTAGGAATAAATGTCAGCACTAGATAATAATTAATAACTAATATTATTAGGAATAAATGTCAGCACTAGATAATAATTAATATCATAGTGCTCTGCATTTTTATCAGTCATAAAATTTAAATGTACTCAATTGATTAAATATTTTATATTTATTCCACAAAATTATGTCCTTTTTTTTTTTTTACTTTCATTTCAAATGTCATTTATAATCAAAACGGTCACATAATCTGCATTGCCTCAACTGGAAGCCAGCTAAGATAAGACAGCTTTTTAATCATTTAAATTTCAAAGGCAACCTTTGCTCTGTTGAGGCAGTGGTGAAGGGAATTAGCAATAATCGTTTTCAGGCAGTCCTTAAATTTGGAAACAATGCATGAACTTTAGATATCACGTTCAAATAGGAAATATTACAAAATGTCTTAATTTCATCCTGTAGATCACACTACTATTCCTATCAACACCATTGCTTACAGTAATATCTAAGTAATCACCCACTCTAATAAAAGAGTAATATGCAAATTGACTATCACCCCGAGACACCTAAGCCACGCCCGCCATCCAAGCCACGCCCACCAGCCAATCAGAGGGCTGTATGTAAATTAACCCAGCCAAGATGGAGGCTGGCAGCCACAGAGCGAGCAGCAGCAGGGGCGGGGTGGGCAGTGGCAGGGGCGGGGCAGGCGGCAGGGGCAGCCTGTCGGGGTGCAGCGTGAACCTGTGCAACCTGGACAAGGTCCCCAAGACCCTGGAGTTCTTCTAGTTGCTGGGGCCAGACAACAGCCCAGCTCCGAGGTGGGCATCTTGCTCCCCATGGAGCCTCTGGATGGGTTCCCTGTCCACGGCCCTGCGGGAACCCCAAGCTGGAGCCTGGGTGCTTTGAGCAGCCAACAGTGATGGGGGGAAGCCTACCATACCCTGAGCCCTGGAGCACCCCAGGCTGTCCTGTGACCAAGAAGCCATCCCTGGCTGCAAGAGGGCACAGGCGGGGCTGAGGGACCCCCTCCCCGACCGAGTGCACAAATTTTTGTGCACCAGGCCCCTAGTCCTATATAATAAAAGGCTAATATGCGAATAGACTGAATGGCAAAACAACTGAACAACCAATCAAAGCATAATATGCTAATGATATGCTAAGGCTGCTCAACTGCACGCTATGACATGCACTGACAGATGCTCTGACCAGTAGGTTAGCTTGCTGCTGGGGTCTGGTCAATCGGGACTGAGCTAGATGGGCTGGACACGCCCCGGAGCCTTCCTGCAGTCCTTCCCCAGCCCGATCATGCACCGGTGGGATCCCTCAGTCTGGTCTGCGCCCTCTTGCAATCCAGAACTCCTGGGGGGATGTCAGAGAGATGGTTTCAGCCCGATCCCGCAGGTCACTCTCCTTGGGAGGGTGCCAGATGCAGGGTTCATGGCTGGCAAGCACTGCTGAGGCAGTGCAAGCCTCTCCAGATCAGGACTAATTGGGCATGAGCCCATGGCAGGCACAGTGAGGTGGTGATGAGCAGGAGCAGCAGGTAGGAGCTGCAGGTAGGAGCTGCAGGTAGGAGCTGCAGGCGGTGTGGGACTGCAGGTTATGGCCTGACCCCTGCAGGCCATCCAGAGGGATCTCACCCATGCACAAATTCATGCACCAGGCCGCTAGTCTATAATAAAAGGCTAATAGACAAATTGTCTCCTCAACCAGGAGTTTGACCAGGGGGCGGACCAGCCAGCCAACCATCTGGGGTCCCTCCCCATGGCTGACTGGCCCCAACAGGGGCAGGCTGGCCAGACCCCACCTGTACACAAATTCATGTACCAGGCCTCTAGTATGGAAATATCTAACAGTGTGTGAAAAATCAGTATCATGCTTCATACATGTTACATCAAACCTAGATGTATAAACTTTCAGGAAAAATTGTAGTCATTTAATCTTGCAAATATTTCTCAGCTTCTATGAGCAACTGTTGAGAACACCATGCTAACTCACCGATTCACGTGTCCCCCTAAAACTACAAACCAGAACATAAAGCAAGGAGAACGCCATGCTAACTCACTGATTCACATGTCCCCCCAAAACTACAAACCAGAACGTAAAGTGGGGCAAGAGCATGGAGGTGTGAGACTCCTGGGCAGTATCACTGTGTGGAACTACTAGAAAGTGACCGTTTGTTACGCAAGCATGCGCCGTCACCATGACGTCTGAGAGAAGGGTGAACACGTTCATTAACTCGTCCTTTCCCCATGGTCTCTCCGAAGCTGTATCCCTCTCTGCAACAGTAATAGCAAGACTCACGTAGGGTCTGCGGACAACTTACAGTGCCCGGGGGACATACTTATCCTAAAATGTCTCACTCATTGCTTATCTGAAATTCAAAGTGACCTGGGCGTCCTGTATTTCTATTGGCCAATTACAGACCCACACCCTCACGGAGCTCAGCTGCCCTTTGTTTTGCTCACACAAGACGACGGGAGGTGGGAAATGGGGTCACCAGAGAGGGTTCTACCACCATGGGGTGCCCGTGCCTGTGCCGTGGGCTGGGTCCCTGAAGACAGAGCTGCCCACCTGTTCTTTACGGTAGATTCTGGTTTTGCCTCCACAGGAACCACCGTCATGCGCACATGTCTAGCCGGCCCCTAGTAAGCCAGCTTCCTTCTCCTCTCATTTATTATTTTATTCATGAATAGCTAAGCGTCCAGAACAACAGGCGAGCACGCCTCCAGGCCCCACACAGGGTAGAGGAGGAAGGAAGACATGGCAACAGCGAAGAAGAGGTGTCCACCTTGCAGCGCCTGCCGTCTCTCCAGAGAGACAGGCATCCCTGGCGGCCAGAGCAGGAGCCAGAGGTGGTACTGGTGCCCGAGGAAGCGGCTGCGAAAGGCCTCACTCGGCTGGACTGCGGTGGGTTTGATGGACGGAGAGAGGGGGGGACACAGGAGGTTCCTGTCACATTGACGTCATCCTCCGACACAGTGTCGCAAAGCAAAGCTCCTGTGACCGAGAGAGAGGCCGCATGATACATCCAACGTGAGTTCTTACTCCTATTTTTCTTTTTTTTTAAATATTTCTTTATTGATTTCAGAGAGGAAGGGAAAGGGAGAGAGAGACAGAAACATCCATGATGAGAGAGAATCACGGATCGACTGTGTCCTGCACGTCCCCCCCCCCCCCACTGGGGATGGAGCCCACAACCCAGGCCTGTGCCCTGACCGAGAATTGAACCCTGACCTCCTGGTTCATAGGTCGACGCTCAACCACTGAGCCACACCAGCCAGGCTTATTTTACTTTAATGGCAGAAAAGTTGGAAAAAGAAAAGAAACGTTGGTCCCCCCCCCTTCGGAGAACGTGGCGATGGTGACGCTGTGAAGAGACCCACCAGCACTAGTGGAGGAGGAGGCGGGTGCTCCTGGGGGCCCGGGCAGCTGCCTGGCAGACATGCCCAGCTGCCAGGGAGGGCGGGCGGGTCCGCTGCCCCAGCTGGCGGGCCTGCCTCGGGCTATTAAGCTGGAAATGCAAACCACTTTGTGTGATTCTCCGAGGCCCTCCAGGACAGCCTTTCCTGGAAGGCCTCGGTCCTGTTTCTCATATCACCTCCATCTAAATTGACGGTGTCCGTGACCTTTTCATCTAATTACCCTCGTCCTTCATACCTATTTTTATTAAATGGCTCCATTACATAAGCCATTATGGGAGGGCGGCTTCATGCCGCTCGTCCACGGAGCCCACCAGCCGCGGGCTCGCCTCCCTTTCACGGTGAGCCCGGCTGCTTCCCGGGAGCCAGGGTGCCCACAGCAGCTCTTATTTGGCGAACGAAGTTGCTCACACTTACACAGAAGAGATGGGCAGCAAATTCCACCAAAAGCGTGCGCCCCACTCAGGAACGTCCCCGGCCCGGGTCCCAGGACGAGGAACTGAGAGGACCGAAGAGTGGGTGTAGCTGACATCTCTCCAGAGGGGACATGAGGGGAACGAAAACCTGGGTGGAAAGTGGGGACGTGGAGGGAAGAGGCTGTGATGGAACGGCGCCCCGTGCAGCCGCCAGGCAGCCCCCCACCCCCCCATGAGTCGCAACAGCTCGCAGTGCCTCACAGAATTCCGCTCGTGTGTCAGGAAGATTCTGTCAGGTCCGACTAGGGTGAAATCAAGCGAATGACAGGTATTTCTGAGGACATGATTGGGGAGATGCACTTCCCAAGTCCAGAGCCCTGGCCCTGAGCGTCTGTGCCCGTGGCGCCGCCACAGTGCAAGTTCCTGCCCCACGCACGCTGTTGGCTGTATTCTTACTACGTCGCCTCCCGTCTGACACCTGACCTTCACCCGGGCCATTGGGAACACTTGCTGTACTTGGAATCATTAGTCAGAAGTGATAAAACCGAACCGTGGCCCTGGCCGGTGTGGCCCAGTGGATAGAGTGTCAGCCTGCGGACCAAAGGGTCCTGGGTTCAGTTCCAGTCAAGGGCACGGACCGCGGTGGCAGGCTCCTCCCCGGCCCAGGCCCTGGTCAGGGTGTATGCAGGAGGCAACCAATCAATGTGTCTCACATCGATGTTTTTCTCTTTCCCCTCTCTTCGACTCTCTCTAAAAATCAATGGGAAAATATCCTTGGATGAGGAATAATAATAATAATAATAATAGATTTAAGGGAAAAGCGAACGCACAGGATTACCTTGCAGCAGGAGGGTGGGCTGATGTTAGTGGAGAATGCCTCACTGAGGGCCGCAGGCCAGCCACCATGTGCCTAACCCATAGTCGCAGCAACTGCACTGCTGATCTCATTAGCATATGCCTTCTCGTTGCGTATTAATTACCACAGTTAGGCCACCGAAGACTAATATTCTGATCTGACAGCACCAACTCCCCGGGGGCCTCTTGTGGTTGCCGAGTGATTACTGTGCAGCCGTTTGCTGCTTTTGACAAATACGAAGCAATGCCGGCCGCCCAGCCTTGGCAGGGCCAAGTGCACAGACACCATGGAAGCCAAACCAAAGGGCCACACACGTCAGGAGAAGACGCTGCCTGGGAGAAGGAAGGGAAGAAGGAACGGACGCGACCACGGCAAGCGAGGCCGAGCAGAGTTCCATCGCGGCTCCGGGGGGAAGGTTTCGGCTCAAAGGCAGCCTTCGTGGGGAGGACGTGACACAGGGCTTTCTCCAAGGATGTACGCTGTTTGAGCAAAAGTCAGGGGTCCGCGACGTGTGGGAAACACTGGGCTACAGAGAAATGTAAATCCTGCTTCGGATCTTCTCAGAGCCTTTAATACATGACTATGACCTGTGACCCCGTGAGAGGGGACAGAGGGAACAGCGTTTCCTAAAATGTACTTGACCACCTCATCTTCTTTTCTCACTGCATAGCTTATAGAACTGTTAATTACAGGAACGTACTTTTGAAAAAGCTGAGTTCACAGACTATAACTATAGCTAGAATAAGGAACACTCCAGAAAAGTAAACAACAAATCAGATAAGAGACATTTTCTATTGACTTCAGAGAAATCCATTGGCTGTATGATTTCCAGATAATCCTTCCGTCTACACCGTGAGAAGAATCTAATGTCAAACCCGAGATGTTGGCAAATGATCGGGGCCTCACATTCCTCTGGGTGCTGCTGGTCCCGAGCTCCGGGCGCCCCTGGCCTGGGATGGATGGAGCCCCCCTGCTCCACACTGTCTCCCTTCACCCCCGTTTCCCAAATATGGAACACCCCTCCTTTCCTGGCGTCTTCCAAGCCCAGACAGCTAAGCAGGCAGACCCTCTGACGAGCTGTATCTGCGCTCGGCTGCCTTTGCGACATTCCGGGAGCATGTGGAAGTTCCCGGCAGCAAGGAGACGGCAGGCAACTTAAATTTGAGTCCTAGACCCACCCAGGCTTTTTCTAAAGCTTCGCTGAGGTGTAATTTACACACCGTGAGGTTCATTGTTGAAGTGCAACTGAGCGGTTTTTAACAGATGCACAATGCCCAGAGTCTCCTCAACTTCCTCCGTTAGTCCTGGGAGCCGGGGCGCCTGTCTCCCGCTGAGATGCTCATCTTGCCTGTCCCCTCGCTTCTCTGTATCTCTCTAACCCTCAGATTCCCTTTCTTTCTTTTGAGCTCTCTGGTGTTCTTACCTGTAGCTAACCTCTTTCAGCCTACGGGTTGTTTCTACACCGCGTTTCCTTCCGGGGAGCTAACTCGCTACCTTGCCGATGGGTCTTCACATCTGCAAACGGGTTACAAAGACCATTGCTCTCAGGGAGGAAGGACCTGTGTGTGAAAAGCTCAAATCTGTTGAGGACTTTTGTAAAATACAATAAAAATTAATGACAGACTCACAGCCAACATCATGTTCAATGGGCAACAAAAGACTAAAAGGACAAGATCAAGGACAAGACAGGGATGGCCACTTTCCCCGCTCTTACTCAACACAGCACTAGGAGTTCTGGCCGGGGCAATCAGACAAAAAGCAATAAATGCACCCAAACTGGGAAGGAAGAGGTAAAACTGTCATTATTTGCAGGTCACATGATACCATAAAGAGAGAATCCTAAAGATTACACCAAAAAACTACTAGAACTGATAAACGAATTCAGTAAAGTAGTAGGATACAAAATTAATATTCAGAAATCAGTGGCATTTTTATACCCCAATAATGAACTACCAGAAAAAGACATTAAGAAAACAATTCCATTTGTAATTTCAACAACAAAAAATGAGGTACCTAGGAATACATTTAACGAAGGAGGTAAGAGACCTGTGCTTGGAGATTTATAAGATACTGAAGAAAGAAATAGATGAATACACAAATACGTGCAAGCATATACCATGCTCATGGCTAGGGAGAATTAACATTATTAAAATGTTTATACCACCAAAAGCAACATATAGATTCAACACAATTCCTACCAACATATCAATGGCATAATTCACAGAACTAGAACAAATATTCAAAAAATGTATATGGACCCTGAATCGCCATAGCAATCTTGAGAAAGAGGAACGAAGTTGGAAGCATTATGTTCTCTGATATCAGACTATACTATAAGGCCATAGTGAGCAGAACAGCATGGTACTAGCATAAAAGCAAACAAATCAACGGAGCAGAATAGAGAACCCAGAGATAAAACCAGATCACTGGTCACTTAATATTGGACAGAGGAGGCAAGAATATACAATGGGGTGAAGACAGTCTATTCAAAAAAACGGTGCTGAGAAAATTGAACAGATACATGCAAAACAATTAAACTAGACAAAATTCTCACACCCGACATGAGAATTAACTCAAAAAGTATTAAAGGCTTAAATGTAAAACCAAACCCATAAAAATCCTAGAAGAAAACATGGGCAGTAGAATCTCTGGCATTTCTCATGGCAACATCTCTCCTGAAATATCTCCTCCAGCAAGGAAGCAAACGAAAAAATAAACAAATGGCACAACATCAAACAAAAAAGGTTTTGCACAACAAAGGAAACCATCAAAGAATGAAAAGACCGCCCACTGAATGGGAGGTCATATTTGCCAATGATAAGAGGTTAATACCCATCTGATAAGAGGTTAATACCCAAAGTTCATAAACAACTCAACTCAAAAACAAACAAAAAACAGTCCAATTAAAAATGGGCAAAGGACCTGAGTAGACACTTTTCCCGAGAGGACATACAGATGGATAACAGACAAATGAAAACATGCTCAGCGTCACTAATCATCAGAGAGATGCAAATTAAAATGACAATGAGGTACATCTCACACCGGTCAGAACAGCTACCATCAATAAATCAACAAACGACAAGTGCTGGCGAGGATGCGGAGAAAAGGGGACGCAGGGCAGTGCTGGTGGGAATGCCGACAGGTGCCGCCACACATGGAGTTTCCTCAGAAAGTTAAACCAGGAACGGCCTTGTGCTCCAGCGATTCCGCGTCTGGGAATATATCTAAGGAAACCCGAAACACGACCCCGCTGTGTTCACTGCAGAGTCAGTTACAATGACCAACATCTGAGAACAGCCCATTTGCAAATGTCCCACCATGTGCACACTGGCCGTTGACGGGACTCTAAAAGGTGTTGGGTAGGGGCTGCATCAACAACACAGTCAAGGTAAAAGCGATTCACCTTATTCCAGAACAGTGAGCTACTAAGAGGAACTTCGTTTAAAAAGAACAAGGCTTGATCGAGTTGCTAATTTAGTCCTTTTGTTAATTTGGAGCCAATGGCGTTCGCTCCTGTGTGTGTGAGTAACGATGTCTCCTTTACATGAAGCCTAGAGAGATCTCTCTGCAGCTGAGCGTGGCCAGCATGTCCAGGAGACATTCGCCATCAGTCTGCACCAAGATAAACACGGAGACGTGGGGTGAGGAACTCGGAGAACTTTGGAGCAATATGACATCGCCCTGAGGTCCCAATGCAGGACCCACTTTCTAGTCGCGCGTCTTTATTACAAACTAGGGGCCCGGTGCACAAAATTCGTGCACAGCGAGGTGGGGGAGGGGGAAGGCAGACTGGGAGGTCCCTCAGTGGGACCTGCACCCTATCCAATTTGGGGGCCCTCAGGAGATGTGCTACTCATGGCTTGGGCCCACTCCATGTGGTTCTCTGCTCTCTGCCAGGCCTGTCTGCTCCACACCACAGGGATGGGCAAGCAGGCCCTGCTGGGTGCTCCCTGTGGGGTCTCCGATGGCTGGCTCGCGCCCCTTGTCCCCTCCTCCTTAGCCACCACCCTGGCCAAGGGCAGTTGGAGGCTCCCCAATGGTTCTGGCTCGCCATGCCCCCTGGTCCCATCATCTGCAGCCACTGCCTCAGCCGAGGCCTGGCCGGGGCAGTGGCTGGGGGGTCCCCGATGCCTCTGCTCACCATGCCCCCTCGTCCCATCTTCCACATCCACTGCCCCAGCCAAGGCCTGGCCTGGGCGGTAGCTGGGGAGACCCCGATGCCTCTGGCTCGCCAGCCCCCTCGTTCTGTCTTTCCCAGCCACTGCCCCAGCTGAGGCTTGCCAGGGTGGTGCCTGGAGGCTCCCCAATACCTCTGGCTCTCTGGCCCCCTGGTCCTGTCCTCTGCAGCTGCTGCCCAGGCCAAGGCCAGGCCGAGGGGGTGGCTGGGGGGGGTCCCTGATGCCTCTGCATCCCCACGCCCCCTGGTTCCATGGTTTGCAGCCACTGCCCCAGCCTAGGCCCGGCCACCACTGCGCCCCCTCATCCTGTTTTCTACAACCACCACCCCAGCCAAGGCCCAGCCCAGGCGCTGGCTGGGGGTCCCCATGCCTCTGCTCACCGCACCCCCTCCTCCCATCTTCCGCAGTCACTGCCGCAGCCTAGGCCCTCCCGGGGCGGTGGCTGGAGGGTCGCTGATACTTCCGGCTCACCACGCCCCCTCATCCTGTCTTCCGCAGCCACTGCCCCAGCCAAGGCTGGGGGGTCCCTGATACTTCTGGCTTGCCCAGCCCTCTTGTCCTGTCTTCCACGAGGCCTGGCCTAGGTGGTGGCTGGGGATCCCCAATGCCTCTGCTCTCCGCGCCCCCTCATCCCATCTTCCGCAGCCACTGCCTCAGCCTAGGCCTGGCGGGGTTGTGGCTGGGGGGTCCCAGATGCCTCTGCTCACCGTGCCCCTGGTCCTGGTGTCTCGTGGCCCCCTGGTCCTGTCTTCCACGCTGCTTCCCCAGCCGCCTCCAACGGCCTGCGCTGCACCTGGCCGTGCCAGGCCGCCTGAGCCGCTGCTGTCTCCGTGACTGCCAGCCGCCATCTTGGCTGGGTCAATTTGCATGCAGCCACTCTGATTGGCTGGTGGGCGTGGCTTACCCCCCCCCAAAGAAACGGTTAATTTTACTATTTCGCTTTTATTAGTTTAGATTACAAAAGCGCCCGTTCTAAACAACTTGAATTTTTTTCAATGGCCCTTCCCCCCACTTGGCAATTGGTCTAGTAACCGATTTGCAGATATAAGGGAGCATTTCGAAAGGATCCTCACTTCATGTGGGCCTCAACCCCCACACAGCCGACACACAGCGCCTCCTGGGCAGAGGCAGCTGCGTACGTTTGCACCCACAATAAACACAAAACGGAAACTCATTCCCAAGGTCTTGCCACTGAGCCATAGAACAAGACCGTTCTCAGTGGGCAAATTTGCAGAACGTAGATTTATAATAAGAATTACGGAGTAAAAACAACAAGAAATGAGATAAAACGATCGCATTTTATAAGGTGAAACGGTTTTATTTGTGTGTATCATGTAATGTATAATAGAAACAACAGTAGCCTCTCAGTCTTCTATCCTAAGACCAATTCTTAGCATTCGCACCCGGTGTAGCGGCTCCACCTGGAAAGAGCTCTGTTAACACCAACAGCATTTTGACATTTCTTTGGGGGTGGGGGGAGGTAGGGGAGGGGGAAGAGGGAGGGAGAGAGAGAGAGAAACACGAAAGTATGCACTGCCTTCCTCTGCCCCTGGAGAAAGGTGGGCTGGTGGAACGATGAAGGAATTATTATTATGATTATGGGGCAATAAACTGAAGTGTGATTGAGTCGCCAGCAACTCAGAGATATTGCTGAGCCTGGAATCACATGGTTAAGGGACTGGCTGACCCAGAACCTGGGAGACTCAAATGACCCAGAGGCAAATGGGCCTGGAGGAGAAGTCTCAGCCGATGCAAACCCAGTTAGTGTCCACCAAATCCTGTTACACGTACGGGCTGCCTGGCTCCTCCAAACCGTGAGCAGACTCTCTTCCTGTGCCTGCGGGGTGAGTTCACTAGATGGAACGCAGCATCTTGTTAGCCTCGGAGTTCAGCCACGGAAACAAGGGGGTCCGGGCCACGGGCCTGGAGACACCTCCAGAGCGTTGGCCCAGAGGGAGGGAGGGAGGGCAGGGAGGGGGGAGGAGGAAGGGGCCGGCCTTCCCTCGCAGAGCCCATTAGCCATCACACAGCTGCCTGAACAGGCTCTTCTTGGAGTCGCCGAACCGGCTGCAAACAATATTTCCAATGGTCAAACGGATCATAAAATAATGAACACAGAGCGAGGGAGGATGAGGGAGAGGGAGGGAGAGCTTCTGCCTGCAAGTTCACCAAAGACTCTTGCTTTTTCGGTTTTTAAGTAAGAATGATTCATTGGTGCTGATTCAGCTTCAACCATATTCACATCCAAGGCTCTTAAGCCCACAATTGGCAAATCTATGGGACGAAACAGGATCTACCCAAAGTCATCAGACCCACAATCCTGGCTTTTGTTCGACTCGCCCACACCAACCAGACGAACACGGCCCACCTCATCCCGCCCGGAGCGCCAGTGAGCCATCAGTGAGCCTCTTTGGCAGCGGGCAGTGCCACGCCGAGATAACTCTGCCACCACGCTCAACAGCCCTCCTCTTGTTCTCGCCCGCTGGGGCGATGGACCTGGAGAGATCCACGCCACAGACGGCCTTTGTGTGAACACACTCAGCCCCGGGGCAGCAGCAGCGTAGCCCGGACAGTGGTTTGGCTGACTAAGGGCAAAAGTGAAAGGGCCAAACCACCAAGAAGCATGGATTATCAAAGAGACCGTTTTCCCAGCCACGTCGGGTTGAACGTCTGATTCGGAATTCAAACCCTTAAGGACGCAGGCGAGGATTTCACGGCGTCCTGTCCACAATCTATTGAAAACCAACCCAAACAGCCAAGAGCCGGGGGTTGGGGGGGGGGGTAGCCTGTGGGCGGCGCGACAGCCTCTCAGATGCTCCCTCTCTTGTACAGAAAATGGTGTTTGTTGTTTCTGTGAGGAGCGTGAGATGCAGGCCCGCGTGGCTGCGGGAATACAGACGCCGCACTGCGCGTGCTTCTCTGCCCTCTGGCTCGTGTTCTGTTTCCGTTTCTACAAGTTGCCGGAGCGTGAAGGAAGCAGGGAGGGTCATGAACGGGATCGCAGGAGGGAACCTGGGAGGAGCCCCCTGAGAGAGGACCGCGCCCGGCTCCCAGGACTCCCAACGTCTTTTCATTCCTGTGCTTTTACGTCGCGCACGGGAGCAATCAGAACGCGTCGGTGGCTGCTGATGGGGGATCTGGGATCACGAAGACGGACACGGATGAATGTTGTGGGAGGAAACGACAAGGTGCTGGCAGCCTGACCACGCCGTGCCGGGGGCCTCTGGGATGTGCAGCCGGGACCACTGAGGGAGGAAGAGCGGGAGAGGGCTGCGAGCATCCCTAGCCGAGAGGCGGTGTGGGCGGCCAGGGAGAGGGGGGCCGGGAACGCACAGGCAGCCCCTGGAAGGCGTTGGGGTGCCGAATGGAGGACGGGGGGTCATGGGCCGATGCACGGCCTCCCCTGGACTCCCGGGCCTCCGTTCTCGGCACTGTCCCTGCCGGTGCAGACGTCACCCAGGAAGGTCAAGTTCAGCGCCCCCGCTTCCCAGACCACACACGCATTCTCGCTCTGGGCACCTGATCCACAGTCACTGCCAGCGCCACGGGACGGCCGCTCCTTACTCACCAGGGCACGCAGGCGCCCGGCAGCGGCCGGCAGGAAGGCGTCGGCTTTGCGGGGGCAGCTCCCTCCGGAGGCCAGACTGGAGGCCAAGGACGCGGCCCAGAGGCGTCCCGAGAGCTCACTGGGGGTGCAGGGTCCGGGTCCCCCAGTCCCTCTGGCACCATGTGGGCGGGCCACACGCAGCCCCTCTCAGCAGTAAGGACACGGGGCCATGGCTCTTCCCTTCCTCTTGCCCACGAGGATTCCCTCGGACCCTGGAGGAGAGACGGGAGATCAGCTTCCCTGCTGACCCCGTCACCCCCCACACACCCCGTGTCACTGCCGGGCTGGGTCCCGCCGTCGTGGAGGGCCTGGTGCATTTCAGCCCTGAATGGTGCTGCCCTCGGAATCCCAGCCGCCAGTGGGTGGAGGGTATGTGAGTGGGGGGCCGCTGCGGGGGGAGGAAGCGAGGTGAGAGGGGCGCACTGTGGCCTCCAAAAGCCACAGACACTGTCGGGGTCAGGGCCTCGGCTAATTCAGTGAGCCTTCTCCCCCGCGATGTGTCTCTCCTTGGATCTGCCTCGGCCACTGTCCCCAGGACAAGCGGGAGCCTGGCAGGCCGCCCTCAAGCGCGTGAGGCCGAGCAGGCGCCGCGGGCATATGCATGAGTGTTACAGGAACAGGGGCGCGGCCTCCTTAGCATCTCGGCTGGAAGGGGCTCCGGCTGGGCCCGGGAGGGAGGACACAAATGGGGCGACGCTTTCTAATCTGAATAAACCCGCGTCCTCTTCCAGGAAGGACAGGGCTGAGTGATGACGCGTCTGACCCCTTCATGTCACCGCTGGACAGAGAGAGACCGCACAGAAAACACTTAGGGAAAGAGTCCTCGTCGCGCCGCCTGATGCATTCGCTCATTAGCCGCTTCGTGAGCGATGTTTCTCAGCCGCTGCGCAGTGACAGGGCGCCCTCCTCACCCACCGGCTCAGGGAAGGCGCCCTCCTCACCCACCGGCCCTGGGAAGGCGCCCTCCACTCCACCGGCCCTGGGAAGGCGCCCTCCTCACCCACCGGCCCTGGGAAGGCGCCCTCCTCACCCACCAGCCCCGGGAAGGCGGGCCTGCGGACGCGGTGGCTGCTGGTGGGAAAACAGGGCTTCCTGCCACGCATGGCCTTCGCTTTCCACGCCCACAGCACAGAGGGGGCAGGAGCCAGGCGATGGCTCGGCTTTGCCCAGCTCCCACTCAGAGAGACGCTGGCCATGACCTGTGCTGACCCCAGAAGCGGGGCGCTTCCCAACATTTCTTCATTTCATTTTTTTAAATGTTTTTTATTGACTTCAGAGAGGAAGGTGGAGGGGGAGAGGGAGGAACATCAATGATGAGAGAGAACCACGGGTCGGCTGCCTCCTGCACGCCCCGCACTGGGGATCGAGCCAGCAACCCGGGCCTGTGCCCCGACCAGGAATTGAGCCCTGACCCGGTTCCTAGGTCAATGGCCAACCACTGAGCCACCCCAGCCGGATGTGAAACCATGTCTTTAAAAATTACAAACACTAGTGCGTGCACTGGCCCTTCAGCCACTGTCCGCACGGAAGGCACTGGAAGCAGCTGTGGTGTTGTGACGGGAGAGGACCTTCCCCACGTCCCCCGGGGCTTTGCTTTAGATTTAACTTTTTGTCTTTACAACCTTCGCGCTGAGCTCTTGTCGAACGGGCGCGGCACTGAGTGAGCGTGTGGGGTGTTTCCATTCATTGGTCCATCCTGCACCCTTCACTGGGTGTCTCACACGTGTGAGGTGTCATCACGGACCTCACGAGCCATGGCCAGGGGCAAGGAGACCCTTCTCTTCCACGGGAACGAGGTGTGGAGTGAGGGAGGCACTGCTCAGCCTCCCCAGACCGTCACTCTCAGCCACACCCCAAGGAGGCCCTGGTCACTCTCAGCCACACCCCAAGGAGGGCCTGGTGCACTGAGAGGCAAGAGGCCACCCCTGTGGGCCTGGGCAGCCGGGGGCC
>PVJC01041591.1:0-15286 GCA_004026665.1 Murina feae
TATCTTATTCCTCATAGTAATATCTCACATTTAGAAGTTTTATGGAAGCACCCCCATGGGTTTGGCAAATAGTTGTTCAGTGCTACAAAAGATTTCTAATTAGAGGAATATCAGATATAATCTGATTTTAAAATGTAGTCTAAGTAGAGCCCATCTCTAAGGCTGAAGTTGAAATGATAAATTGTTTAAAAAACTGGCAGAATTTCTTGACTAGGCTATCCAAGTAACTGTGATCGTGCTACTACTATTAATTGTTTTTGGAATAATTATATTTTTTTCCTGAAATTTAGCAATAAATTCTAATAGGAAATGGTCAAAAACTGAGTGTCATTTATACACACAAAAAAAATTTCATCCAGCTTGTTCTACCCAAAGACGGTGTCTGTCGGATTACGGTTGGGTCACAGCATGAGGAACTGTATTTAAAGTGCCAGAAGGTTGAAAGCACTGCCTCTATCCTTATAAAAATGGCCTGGTTTACTTTCCCCCAATTGAAATTGTATGGAAAGTGAGTTTAATATCCTCAGACAAATTACCAGCCAGGATACCTCTTGTCTAGATTAAAAAACTGGTAAGTGAATAACATAGGCAATTTTAGGGGTAAAATTAAGGCATTTTTGTGTTGCTGTTAAAGTGCTAAAATTCTTGTTTTCCAATATGACCTTACAATTCAATAATAAAAGCACAAAAACACTTTGTATCCTGGAAAAATATAATTTAAGAAGGTTATTAAAAAACTAGTTTAAAAATTGATAATTATTTTTTAAAAATTAAATATTATGAGATGATCACCCTGGAAAAACCTCAAAATAAATTTTTCCAGTGGAAGAAAGTATAATATAAGTTACTTAGTTTCCACATAAATGCATAAACTAAAGAGAAGAAAATTTAAGCAGCATTGAAGTGGTGCACAAAGAAGCGATTTAGCAGAACAGAAAGAGCATGCCACAGCATATTTAACTGCAAAAACTTTTGTTTAAAAATAATGAGGATTTGACCATTCAATAATTGCCACTGGATAAATTTATTCACTACTTAGGGAGTGGGACCTCAAAAACAGGGAATAATATGTAGAAAGTCATAGAGAAAACAACATCGCCAAACACAAAAACTAAACTTGTCAGCCAGGATCCTGCTGGGAGAGAAAAATCACACCAGTTAGGGAACAGAAAATTGTATTTAAAATCAATTTTATCTTCTGAAAGGTCAATGGAAAGCTTTAAGGAATACAGAAGTGGAAATCTCACAAGATAATTATTATCTCTATGGCTGACAGAGAATGAACAGAGTTAGGATTAGAAATTCAAGGCAGGGGCACCGGCTCAGCACTGACCTTCAGGTACAAGAGGAAAAGAATGGTGGCCAAAGGCACAAGCAGGCTGCCTGTGACAAGGAAACGCGATGGAGTGTGCAAGCTGCAGCTGGTCTGTCAGAGAAGTCCACGGCTTGATGATGGAGACACAGCCACAGGCTATGAACCATGGGATTGGAGGAGCTGCCTCCCGTTGGCTGGTGGAGATATTTGCCAGGAAGTGCCAGCCATAACTTATCCATCAGGGCTACTGTAGAGAAGACTACCAGCTCTGCACCCTCCATACCTGTCCCAGCTTAATCTCTGGTTATTGTGTAGAAAAGCTGCCCATTTCAAGAAATTTCTTTTCCTCTCCGATCTTACAATGTCCGTCTGGCACCCTCTATTGGTAAATCCAAACATCAAGCCAGCTGTCTAAGGAAAAGATGTCTACAAAATTCGTCATTAATCCTATATAATAAAGAGCTAATATGTAAATTTTCCATCATGCCTTTGCACAAGATGGCCACCCCCACATGGTCACAAGATGACTGGCAGGGGAGGCAGTTGTGGGCAATCAGGCCAGCAGGGGAAGGCAGTTAGAGGTGACAGGGCCAGCAGGAGTGGGAAGTTAGGGGTGACCAGGCCTATAGGGTAAGGAATTTGGGGGTGACTGGGCCTGCAGGGGAGGGCAGTTGGGGGCAATTGGGCTGGCAAGGGAGCAGTTAGATATAGATCAGACTGGCAGGGGAGTGGTTAGGGGAGTGGTTAAATTTTAAATATTAAAACTGTAACTAATGCAAGAAATAGCAGATATATGATATGTATCATATAAAATCAACAAGCAAATTCACTAGTGTTAAGCTATAAAATACAAATGCTTTTTTACATTACATTAAATATGAAAATATCATTATATTTCAGAGAAAATAAAATTAAGTTTGAGTACTTTTTATCGTGTTTACTCATCTAGGAATTATCTTAAATCAGTAATTGGTAAAACATGGTCAAATTCACATTAATAATTCAAGTATGACCCAAAAATTAATTAGTAGAGTTTAATACATATGTTTACTATATGTAGGAAATGAAAATCTATTTTTGTATCTAGCTATAATAAAATGATAATAAATAGGTAAAAATTTACTGAAGAAAACCATACTAGTTATTGTAAAATAATTATAAGACTGGGTGATAAAAATTGATTGATATCAAATCAATGTTCATGTAAATATCTTGTATAAAAGTGTTATAGAACGTTTCACATAATGTTAAAGAAACAGCAACACTACAGTCTATCAAAGTGAACTTGATGAAAAATAACATAGTAAATTGTTTAGAATTGGTAGTGAATTATAAAATTTACTAGAATTACAATTTGCATGACATTTTAAATGAAATGTCTCCTCCAAAATGTATTGGAAAATTAGACTTAACCTCATTACCCATTTTATAGGAGAAGGCAAGAGTACAAACTTGATTAGAAGTGAATGAAAATAAATAGTGAAGGATGTGTTCTTTTGTAATGAATTGATTTTTAATTATTTATTTTCCTCTACCTTCCATGAATGAATGGTTTTTGGTTCCACATTCACCCTGTACATTTTCTCATGTCTAGTCATTAATCTCTACTGATCTTTTATTTATTTTATTTCTTTCATTACTATCCTCCCAGTTTTACCTTAATTGTTGTTGGCCTTTTTTATCCATTAACGTCTACTGTTTCATAGCCTGTTTGACTTTTTTTTTACTACTCAATGTCCCCCAAGTTGTTTCACTCAGTTTGATTTCACCAACAGTGTAGACCTGCTCTGGCCAACAAGATAGCCATGAGCCATAGGTGATGACACTTCCATTTAAATAATTAGCCACATTTTACATCTTAATTGCCACACATGGCTTCTGGCTACTACATAAGACAATATAAATTTACAGAATATTACCAGAAAGAAAATTCTTTTCTAAAGCACTCCATATGTCTTTATTGTCATATTTTATTGTCAAAAAATCAATAAAATATATGAAAAAGATAAAGTATATTGTTGAAATAAAAAGTATGTATATATTTAAATTTGAAGAGTAAGGTTTAGAAGAATCTGTCTCAACTTTTAAAAACTGTTAGTGATGGAGAGTTCTACTATAGCCATGACTTTTTACATTATAACTGCTTATTATTTTATTTATACTTATTAAATTTTAAATATTAAAACTGTAACTAATGCAAGAAATACGTATCATATAAAATCAACAAGCAAATTCACTAGTATTAAGCTATAAAATATAAATGTTTTTTACATTACATTAAACATGAAAATATTATATTTTAGAGAAAATAAAATTAAGTTTGAGTACTTTTTATCCTGTTTACTCCACTAGGAATTATCTTAAAGCAGTAATTTTTATTCCTTTGCTTAAGACTATATCACGGTAGACTCCATTTCCACTGTCATTATCTCAATTCAGAATTATGAAGTCACATCTGACTTTAGAGGAACCTAACTCCCCCTGAGTTGCCCAAATTACGCCTCTAAAACACAAGTCTAATCATCCCTCTCCTTACACAATTTCAAAACCTGCACTATGCTACCACATCCGATGGCCGTGCATTCTAACCTTTCTGAAGCCCTAGGTTAAAGCAGGTTTGTCCCTTGTTGCCTGTAAATCATGTCATTCATGCCTTTGTCCCTGGACACACAGTGCTTTAGATCTCCTTGCTGTCTCATCCCTTTACCTGGTGAAGTTACTATGGTCCTTGCACATTGTATGAGCATTTTAAATAACTTGAAGAAAATCTTAGGAACCCATGCTCATGCGGCTCAGTTAGATGGCCATCGCCCCATGCACCAAAGGGTTGCAGGCTGGGTTCCTGGTCAGGGTGTGTGCCCAGGTTGCAAGTTCGATCCCAGGAAGGGGGGGCGCAGGAGGCAGACAATCGACATTGCACTTTCACATCGACATTTCTCTCTCTCCCTTCCCTTCCACTCCCTAAAAAACAATGAATATATTTTTTTAAATATTAGAATATATATTCTTATATATTAGAATATATATAAATATTAGAATATATATATTTTAAATATTAGAATATTATATATATATATATATATATATATATATATATATATATATATTAACTTCTATCTTCACAAACATAAATGTCTGGTCAGGGTTCCTATTATCAGTGGAATGTAAGCAACACAAGGGCTACTGTTTTGTGGCTTGGGGTGGGTGTTTTGCTAGTTTTGTTCTGTTCAGTTTTCCAGCATCTAGAATGACATCTGCCATAGAGTCCTGTCAGAGCCCACAGGATCCCGGCAGCTCTGGTGCCCCGAGTTGCTCTGAGTTCATGTATTTCTCTAAATTCTTCCCAACTACGCCAGGGCTGGTTCCTTCTGAATCCTCCCACTGTACTAACTGTTGCGAACTTAGTCCAAGCTCCTCCTTTATCCTCTGCTCACTAGTTACAGGTGTTGGGTCCAAGCCCCTCTGCCTAGGGCTGGACCTGCTAGGACGCCGGGTCTTAGATGGAGAAGCGGTGAGAAGTTGTGGGCATATAAGAATGAGTCTTTTTTGCAGAAGCCAGTGGCCACATAGCCATCAAACAAGACAGTCCTTCACAACAAAGTCTCATATAAGACAGCTGTGCACTGGCTGGCAAATACATATCTTTCCCCCATAGCAGTAGCAATCTCTCTACCCACAGTTATTATCTGAGCGGCCTCCTGCTGCCCCCCAGGCTCACTGCCTCACATGGCAGCAGCACCTGAACTCTGGCGCAGCAGCGCCTCCTGCCCAGCACACTGGTTGGTTAACATGGCAGCTATATCTGAGCTCTCGATGAGCTCTTACCTTTACATCGTGGCAGAACCAGCTCTCAGCTTCTTCTGATCTCTCTAGCATTTCCCCTTCCTAGCTGTTCTCTTTGCAGCAGGTCTCAGCTCACTCTGAGCAGCACACTTCTTCACACACTCCTCTGCCCAGCACACTGGCTGGTCTCTGTAGCCTCACATAGTGACACCCTCTGAGCTCCTCTCTCAGTTTCTCTCTCAGCTCTCTCGCCTTAGTAATATACTTTTAATATTACTCACACAAAAGAGGCTGGTTGCCAACAGTGACATCAATCATTTGGGTTCTAGAAGGGCATGGCGTACCATGAGTTCGCTATGCCCTTGCAGCTGTGTATAGTATCTTAGCCAAGGCACAGAGCGGCCTTGGACAGTCTGGTGTACTGACAACATGGCCTCCACTATCAGGTGCCCCTGGCATGGTTCCCATAAGTCCACACTGGACTTTTAATTAAAAAAAAACAACAACAAATACATAAGACCAAAGCTTATTTTGATTCACTATTATATGAATGAAGTATAAGAAGGCAAATATTGTAACACTTAAAACTTAGAATTTACAGTGATATAAACCTTTTTTCGATTGTATCAACATGTCTTTTGTTGATTGCAAAGTCCTAGTTCTATGGCCTTAGTCATAATCTTTAACCCCTTCATGATTCTAGAATTACAATACTATATTGAGTAATTACATGTGTTAAATGCATGTATCTAATATATTACTTGAGCAAAATAATTATTTTATGGACTTTATCTAACATCAATATTTTAGTCTCTTTTATGCAGCTTAGTAAATCAAATGGCCATAATGTATAAATTCAGCTTCCCTATAATGGTTTGTGTATTATTGGTACTCAATACATATCAATAATAAATAAAAAATTTAAAAAGTACAATTGAGCCTGGATAAGTTCAATTGATTTTTACTTATTAGTGCTAAATGCCAATCAGGGTAAGTCAGAGATTGCAGCTAGCATTTGACCTTATTGGATCAATACTAACTCTAAAGTTACTATTACATTGATTACAGATTTTCACAAGTGCTCCTTTGCAAATCAAATATTTATTTATCATTGAATTGTAGATATAATGAACCTAATAGAAAGACAATACTACTAAAAGCAAATTTCTATGTTTGAAAATCCAGAAATTCCATTTTTATAAAAAGGCTGTTAAGGAAGTCAGACTGATGGATTTTGAAGATCGATGGAACGAAACATGCTGAAGAATGAAGAAATAATGTACTTCTCTTTTTTGTTGCCCCAATTTTTTAAACTTTATTTTTATTGTTGACACTATTGCACATGTCCCCATTCCTCACCCCTTTGCCTACCTCCATCCAACCCCCATTTCCCCCCTTTCCTCTGGCCGTCACCACATTTGTTGTCTGTGTCTATGGGCTATGCCTGTATGTTCTTTGGCTAAACCCTTCACTTTCTTTCAGCTGGTTTCCCCTCTTCTCCCCCTCTCTGCCCTGTCCCTAACTGCCTCTCCTCTGACAGCTGTTAACAATTCATATTCAGCAATTTGTTTATTTGTTGGACAAGGTTATACCATGTAGTTAATTTGACCATTATCTAGGGCCAATACTAGATAAATATAAATAAAAGGATCAATTCCCACTCATGAGGATCAAATGACCTACTTAGAGTACATACTAAATGATAGAACAATAGATGACAAGTACTAATAGTAGTTAAGTACCTGGAACTGTCAAGTATACTTAATTTAGAGACTCTTGAGGTTCAAAGGGAAAGTGTCACCAGTGACATTGCAGATAGACAGAGTGTATGGGGTAGGGTTAGAATTTAGTTCCAGAACCAGCAACATTGTGACTTTCCAGAAAAAAACAAACAAAAACAATCCTCTTGTGCTCCTGCATATTCTATTAATAATGCAGTCTAGTCCTTCTAAGAATGATTTTGATTATTTAAAAAATATTATTTAAAGATACTTTTATCCTATTCCAAACAAAACCTTATTACTTGGGGGGAGAACAAAGAATGACTATAGTCTCTTAAATAATATAATAATCAGTTTTGTTGTTATTGTATTTGGGTAAGGGGGCACTGGTATATGGAACATGAAATACAAAAGATTAGGGAGATTATCTGATTTTTTTTTTTGAATGAGTAAATCTCATGAGTATTTAAAAACTCACACCTTCAAAAACCAGTTTCTATTGTATATTCCTCAACAGAATTGAGAAACTGGGCCCATCACTCCTGGACTCAGTGTGGTACATTATAATCAGTGAAATAGGTTTTTTTTCTTCTTACTCCTTTAAAATCTAACTTGAGATAATCTCTCATAAAATCACTCATTGGATTTTTAAAATAGTAACAGTAATAATGATAAAATGTAATTGCATATTTCTATATACCTGGCATGCTACCAACTGCTTTCTCTGAATCTTAATCATAACAAGCACATTCATTAGACCCTTCTAGTATCTAGCCTTTTCTAGGTTATGTGCAATTCTATACAACCCTCAATATCTTATTGGCTTACAAAATAGTGAGTTTTATATTTTGATCATGCTTTTTAATGCCTGTGGGCTGGCTGTGGCTCTATTTTTCGTAAGTTCTTAATTCTGAGATTTAGGCTTGAAGGTCAATGTTTACCTAAGACAATCTTCCTTGGCAAAAGTGGGGTAGGTGAAGGCAAAACTTCATGATGTGTCAAACAACTTCCGCTGTGGAGCGGTATAAGCCACTCCGCTGATGTTTCATTGGCTGTGGCAAGTCACATGATTAAGCCTGATGCCCATGGTGTGGCGCCATGTGGAAGGGCACCACGACCACCATGGTGCTGGGAGGTGTTGTATGCTTCTTATAAAAAGAAGAAAATAATTTGAAACAATAAAAAGAAAACAATAAAATTGACCACAGTTCCTTTCCCTATTTTCCCGAAAAGGAGATGAATAACTTGATCAGTGTCACACAGCAAGCAAGTCAGGGGCACAGCGGAGTTCATCCCAAGCAATGTGGTCCCGGTCTATTACGTCCTACGCTATTTTATTATGACACTTTTTAATTCAAATACACATAATCTTATATCCCTGAGACAAGACCCTGATTGCTCTCTGCATTTGCATTTCACTAATGAGCAAGCAGAAATAATCCTGCTTTCTCTGGCTCAGATTTCCTAAGTGATTCAAAATGCATGTTCAATTATGATAAGCAGCTAGCATGGCCAGGCAGATCTGTGCGAGAGTCAGTATCTGCATTTCAAATACAGATAGTTACACTCGTGGAAATGTCATTCTCCAAGTCACCCTGCAGCAGCTTCACTCCCCGGGAGCAAGTGGTGGAGACTCATTGGCTCTTTAAAGAAGCCGGTGGTATAATGAGCTAAACTACAAGGGACTGGCAATTCCTGTAGCATAGGACAACTACAATCACCACATTTTTATATTGGCCTATTGCTTCAAATCAGCAGGTTTTTCTTGCAATAACCTAAATCTTATCAGAGAATGTTAAATATATGTATTAATGTTCTTGCTGTGGCTTTTACCAGAAGGCAATGAAGTATCATGTGCTCTAAAATGCAAAGAGATTGTCCTGTCTTATCATGTAACAACCTAGGTCTTCAATAACAATTACATGATCATGCCCTGACCGGTTTGGCTCAGTGGATAGAGCGTCGGCTTGCGGACTGAAGGGTCCCGGATTCAATTCCGGTCAAGGGCCTGTACCTTGGCTGAGGGCACATCCCCAGTAGGGGGTATGCAGGAGGCAGCTGATCAATGTTTCTCTCTCATGGATGTTTCTAACTTTCTATCCCTCTCCCTTCCTCTATGTAAAAAAATCAATAAAATATATTTAATAATAATAATAATAATAATTACATGATCAGTCAGTTACTGAATGTCAGAAAATAGAATGTAAATACATCTAATAATTAGCCCACTAAGAAAATATCGTTATTCTAAAGAAAGCCTATTAATAGGAAAATCAGACAATAAAATACCTTAAATGATATCTAACTTGAAAATCCTGAAAATATATACTTTAGTTATTTCAATAATTGAGATAGATCTTTAATAGAAAAGGGAAACTTTTGAAATAGCAACATTTTTATGGCATTAAGTAAAATACAACTGCTCTTGGAGAAGCAGGGAAGCATCGACCAGGCCCTCAAACCTCAGAGGGAAGGCAGAGGAGGGTGGGGGGAAGGAGGAGAGATCAACCAAAGGACTTGTATGCGTGCACAGGAGCCTAACCAATGGACCCAGACACCAGGGGGTGAGGGCCTGTGCGGGGGCTGGGGGAGATGGAGGCATAAGGACACATATGCAATAACTTAATCAATTAAAAATTAAGGGCCAAAAAAAAAAAGAAAGAAAGAAAAGCAATGGTATGCAAACATGTGTAGTCAGCCAAGTAATATCTATCAAAGCTATAAGGTCCTAATGCCTGGAACCTGTAAACATTAATTTATTTAGAAAAGAAATGATATTATTACAGATGTGTCAAGCTGGGTCCTAGATATAATTACATTTGTAATTATAAAAGGGAAGTAAAAGAGATTTGAAATACACACAGAAAAGAAGGGAGTGATTGAAGTAATTAATGTGGTATAAGCCAGGGAATGCTAGTAGCTACTAAAAGCTGGAAGAGGCAGGCAAAAATGTCCCCATAGATTCTCTGGAGGAAATGAAGCCCTGCCAACCCCTTAATTTAGGCCAAGATACATTGATTTTGAGCTTCTAGTCTCCAGTTTATTGCATTATGATACAATAAATTTATGTTCTTTTAAGTCACCTAGTTTGTAGTAATTTGTCACACGAGCCATGGAAAACTAGTACAGATTTTTGTACAGGAATATGAGCTGGTCTGTGATAGATTCCAGAAAACATGAAAGGGACTTTGGAATTGGGTAATTGGTAGACACTGGAAGAGTTTTGAGACACATGATAGAAAATACCTAGACTTTCATAAACCAACTATTGGTAGAAATGTGGGTTAAAGACACTTCTGGAAGGAGTTCAGAAGGACAGAAGGAATATGTCATGGACAACTGAGGGAAAGGCAGACCTTGCACTATAGTGGCAGAGACTGTAGAGCAATTGTACCCTACAATTGCTTGGAAAAGTGAAATCTGTAAGCAAGAGACTTGGACATTTCCTGTAGCTGAGGAGATTCCCAAGCAAAACATGGATGGTATAGCCTGCGTACAGAAAAAAAAAATGCAAAGGACAGTCATAAATTAAACAAAAACAAACCAACAACCATAAGACTGTCAAGCAAAACTGAACCTGCACTTAGTAATTTGGGAAATTCTTAATGTACTCAGACAAGAAAGTATGATAAAAACAGGAGAATGCTCCCAGGAAAGCAGGCATCGGAAGGAAAAGCAAGGGTGAGACTGAACAGCCTTTTACGAGGGATGAAGAGAAGACATATATGATTGCGGGGATAAGATTTGGCACTTCTGAACCGATGGTATTTAAATGACATTTTGGACTTGTGTTGATGCTTTAGTGCAGTGATTTTCAACTGGTGTGCTGTGGCAAGCGCACTGGTAGCCGCGATAATTTTTAAAACATGCATTAACTGACTATTTAGTCAGGGGCATTGAGTTCTTTTTCTTTAAATTGTCAAATTAAAAAAAAATTATAACAACCAAAACAATAGTCCTTCAGTGTGAATGAGTCAAAATCATACCTATTTTTTGTCAGATCAGCAATAATTTTAGTAATTACTTTATGTGTGCCATGAGATGAAAAAGGTTGAAAATTGCTGCTTCAGTGTGTTGAGACTTTGGGGATTTTGGATGGGGTGAATATATTTTGTATGCATTATGGTTATGAATTTTGGAGGCCAGAAAGAAGATTTTAGGAGGCAGAATAATTGATAGTAGGGCCTAATATCTTGAGCATATAGCCATATGGTTTATGTTACTTTATTTGGGGGAGAAAAGAAAGGCTTTTGCATGACCTTCGGAGAAATGATAAAAATAAAATATTCAAATGAGATTATCCAGGATTATCTGAGTGTGATCCCTGAATGCAATGGCATGCATCTGTATACCAGCAGGAGAGATTGCACACATACACAAAGAAGACAGTTTAGAAGCAGTGATTGGAGTTAGATGGCACAAACCAAGGAATCTGGCGGCATAAGAAGCAGGAAGAAGCAAGGGATGAATTCTACCTTCAGCCTTCAGAGGGACTGCAGCCCTGGCAACACACCTTGATTTTAACCCAGTATTACCTATATTAAACGTCTGGCCTCCCAAACTGTGAGAGAATAGATGTTTATTGTTTATGCCACCAAGTTTGTGGTTATTTGTTACAGAGTTATAGAAAATAACTAGGGGCCCAGTGCACAAAAAATTGTGCACTCAGGAAGTCCCTCAGCCTGGTCTGTGCCCTTTTGCAGTCTGGGACCCCTCGGGGGATGTCCACCTGCTGGTGTGCCTGGCCAGCCTGGGTGAGGGGCTGATGGCTGTTTGCAGGCTGGCCAAACCCCTCACTGTGGACCCTTACCCCATTGGGGTGTGGCCAGCCTGGATGAGGGGCTGAGGGCTGTTTTCAGGCTGCCCACAGTCCCTTCAGGGTTTGAGTCCCTACTGGGGTGTCTGGGCAGCCTGGGTGTGGGGCTGAGGACCATTTTCAGGCTGCCCACAGACCCTTCAGGGTTTGGGTCCCTACTGGGGTGCCTGGGCAGCCTGGGTGGGGAGCTGAGGGGCATTTTCAGGCTTTCAGGCTGCCCATAGATCCCATTGACCCAACATCCCAGCAAGGCTGGCTTGAATCAAGTTTCTGGGGTTTATTTATCTTCTATAATTGAAACTGTTGCTTTAAGCCAAGGCCTAGGCAGGTAACAAAGCCTCCTGTTTGGTTCAGCTCCGTGGCTTCTATAATTGAAAGAATGTTGCCTTAGCAGAGGCCCAGCCAGCCTAGGCAGACAGTTTCCTCAATCACTGGCACAACAGAAGCCTCCTGTTTGGTTCAGCTCCGTGGCTTCTATAATTGCAACTATGTTGCCCCGAGCAGAGAGAGGTCCAGCCGGCCTAGGCAGACAGTTTACTCCTGGTGCAACAGAAGCCGCCTGTTTACTCCAGCTCCGTGACTGCCGGCCTCCATCTTGGCTTGCTTAATTTGCATACAGCCGCTCTGATTGGCTGGTAGGCATGGCTTAGGTGTCCTGGTGAAATGGTCAATTTCAATATTACTCTTTTATTAGATTAGATATGCATGATGTTATCTGCTGTCAGAACATTTTTAAATAAGATCTATCTATCATTTGTTGTAATACTTATCTATCATTTATTGTAATACTTTAAACAATAAAAAAAAAAAGAAAAAAGAAAAAAAAGAAATATATTTTTATTGATTTCAGAGAGGGAGAAAAAGATAGAAACATCAATGATGAGAAGGAATAATTGATTGGCTGCCTCCTGCATACCCCCTACTGGGAATTGAGCCCACAACCAAGGCATGTGCCCTGACTAGGAATTGAACTGTGACCTCCTGGTTCATAGGACATGGATCATCCACTGAACCACACTGCCTAGGCTTAATAAACTTAAGATATTATGCAAATTGCTCAATGTTAATCTAATGTTCTGAATATTTTTATAATCACTTGTACCCTTTCCATTAATAAAACCAAATACCTATCTGAACAAAATGACTTCATATTAGAAAATGAACTTTATTATCAAATTTTAAAGAAGCAGAGAAAGAAAAAGTAGAGTAGGAAAAGGATATGAAAGCAAGTAGTTTTAAAATTTGGTGCATAATGCATCTAGTCTGCTTTTCCCTGTGTACTTTAGGATATCTGCCAGTACAAAATGACCTAGGAAATATATGTTAAAATGGTTTCAATTCTAAAGTGACATGTATATACAGAGGGTGAAAATATTTTTCTCCACTGTACTGTTACCTGTTTGGAGTCTGGTGGACTACCTTGTAACCTGAACACCTTCATCCCTCACCATATCTTCTTCACTTTTCCAGTCTTCTGATTTCTCTGAGAATTTTCCAGAGCTCTATTTTCACCTGTCTTTCCCATTGCACATGACTGCAAATACTTAGTCTTTAAAAATATATATTTTTATTGATTTCAGAGAAGGAAAGGTAGAGAGAGATAGAAACATCAATAATGAAAGAGAATCATTGATCAGCTGCTTCCTGCATGCCCCCTACTGGGAATTGAACCAGCAACCCGGGCATATGCCCAGACCAGGAACTGAATCATGACCTCCTGGTTCATAGGTCAATGCTCAACTTCTGAGCCACACCTGCTGGGGCAAAGCTATGTTCTTTCTAATGGGTCGATCAAACGTCTTACTTTCAGAATGTATATTTTCATCTCTGAAATTGATATTTGATGGTGGTTGCCTGGCTCTGATGATGTTTGTGATGTGGGTGTAAGTGTATATGCAATGTGGTATAGTTTATAGCTCCAGGATGAAATAATGTGATGCAAAGATGTTTAGAAATCTAAAGTTAGTTTAAGCTAATATGTAACGCAGGTTATATATGTTCATCTTATTCATTATGCTGGTATAAAACAAAGAATATCCTATATAATAAAAGGTTAATATGCAAATAGACCTAACAGCGAGACAACCGGTTGCTATGATGTATGCTGACCACCAGGGGGTGCATGTGAAACATGGCTGGCCTCAGCTGCAGCGGGATGGTGGAGCAGGTGGATGCCAGACCAAAGTGGGGCACCAGTCACTGTCATTGGGGTGAGACTCTGGTGGTTGCTGAAAATTATTTTCTCCCGCCCACTGTGGTCCTGTCCGGCCCTTGCACCTGCTGCCTGCACCTGGCGCCAGTCCTGATTGCTGGGTACCATCAGCAGGTACAAATGGTGGCTGTTGGCTACAATCACCCCTGAGGGCTTCTCCACCTCCCCCTGCTCCTAAGGGGCGACCAGGGCAGCAGCCGCCACTTGCACTCACCTGTGGCACTGGCCCTACTTGCACCTGCTGCTGGTGACAGCTCCAATTGCTCTGCACCATCACTGGGTGTGAGCAAGGCCAAGGCTGACACAGTCAGCACATGTGAGAGGCAAGAGCAGGGCTGCCAGCAGGCAGGGTACTGGAAGCTGTGGCGGAGGGGCTGGATGGGGGCATACAGGATGAGCCCAAACCCACCCCTGTGTCCACTGCAGCCTCACAGCCCACAGTTCCTTTCAAGGTGCACAATTTGGGCCCTGGGCCCCTAATCTATAATAATAAAAGCATAATAGACTAATTAGACTGTACAGCTGAACAACCTTCCATACGTTATTCCAGATATCCTTCCAGACAAAGCTGCCATGGTGGGGGCTGAAGCAGAGGTGATTAGGGGTGATCAGGCAGGCAGACAGAATGGTTAGGGGCGATGAGGTAGGCAGGCAGAGTGGCCAGGGATGATCAGGCATGCAGGCAGGCGAGCGGTTAGGAACCAGTGGTCCCAGATTGCAAGAGGGTGCGGGCCAGGCTGAGGGCCACCCCTCCCATGCATGAATTTCATGAACCAGGCCTCTAGTAAAATATATTTATTTATCTAAATATCCATCCATTTCTAATGATTTTAGTCTGACTCACTCATTATAAATAAGTCATGATTTTCCATGAAATTTCCTTAGCAGGGTATTAAAAGCTCCCAGGTGCCTCCTGTGTTCTCAGCTTCATTGCCCACTCAAGGCACATAGAATATTCTGCCATTTCCTGAGGCAGTGGGTCTTTTATGGCTCCATGTTTTAGGAGGTTTGTTCTCTATTCCTGTAATAAATTTATACCTTTATCTTTGTATAAACCTCCCCATACTTCAAGTTGAAAAATTAACATTCTATAGACAATTTCTTACCCCACCAGGAAAATTTAGCTCCACTGCATGCTGTTTGTCCACTGCTCTTATATCTTCATCATGGGATTTACTACGTAATAGTGCCATATATTTCTGGGCCTGCTTCAGTAGACAAACACTGCTCAAGTAAAAATAACCTTGACAAAATTATTTTGTTGTTAAAACCTTATTTTTAGAATAATTCTATTTATACAATTGTATGTGCATGTTGCAGGAAAAGTGATATAAGGTGAAAGATATATCGGAAAAATATATTTGTAGTCCAAAAAATATGCAAAATAGACCCACAAATTGAAATTTTATTTAAAATTTTTTTTTCAAATGATGTGTGTG
>PVJC01041593.1:0-15272 GCA_004026665.1 Murina feae
TGCTGTGGATATTATATAGGACTAGAGGCCCAGTGCACAGTGCACTGGGGAGGGGGGGCGGGGAGAGGGCTTCAGCCCAGCCTGTGCTCTCTCGCAGTCTGGGAACCCTCGGGGGATGTCCACGTGCTGGCTTAGGCCCGCTCCCCAGGTGAGCAGGCCTAAGCTGGCAGTCAGACATCCCTCTGACAGCCCGGGAGCTCTCGGAGGATGTCCACTTGCCAGCGGGGAGCAGGCCTAAGCTGCAGTCGGATATCCTTAGCATTGCTGAGGAGGCGGGAGAGGCTCCCACCACCCCTGCTGTGCTGGCAGCTGTCAGCCTGGCTTGTGGCTGAGCACAGCTCCCCCTGTGGGAGTGCACTGACCACCAGGGGGAAGCTCCTGCATTGAGCGTCTGCCCCCTGGTGGTCAGTGTGTGTCATAGTGAGCAGTCATTGCCAGTTGTTCTGTTGTTAGGGTCAGTTTGCATATTTACCCTTTTATTATATAGGATGTTTCTGACACGAGAAGAAGTTACTCTCTCTGATTCTTATTTGATGCTGAAAAAAGACAGAAAGCTGGGCTCCCTGGATGTTGGGCTGGGCACGGGGCTTGCGGACCTCCCGGGACCCTGTCTTTCCTTGGCGTGGCCGCGGGGTGACTGTGCGCCCCGCGTGAAATGGCGGAGGCAAAGGTAGGAGAGAGAGGTGGGCAAGGAACTGCACAGCTTCCCAAGTCTCCATGGAAACTCGCACACCTGACGCTCACACTTCTGGATGCTGGCCATTCTCTCCCCCAAAGAGAAGGAAATCCACGTCAGGGATTGGGAATCGCTTCTCGTTGGAAATGGGGGGTCTTAGAAACTGTCTTCTGAGCTGTTGGTGACTAAGGTTTCTGCAAGGAGCCTACCGGTCGGATGCACTGCTCCCTGAGAGAACATCTCGTGGGCTGCCCAGTGCATGGCAGCGAACGTCAGCGCCACCACCAGACCGCGAACGTGGGAGGCAGCTTCTGCAGGACCACAGACCCCCCCCCCCCCGAGCTCTCTGCCACCCTGAGCCCGTCCCCGAGCACCGGCCGGGGTCACCCGCAGGGACAGATGTCTCCGCAGTAAGAAAAACAGGCACAACTCCTGCGACACCAACAGCACGAGCGACCGAAGGAAAGAAAGAGACACGCCGGACGTCGTCGACACTGAAAACGTTGCTTGTCAAACGACGCCATGGGGAGAGCGTCAAGACCGCCCATGGAATGGGAGGGAACCGTCGCAACTGACATACGGGACGAGAATACGGAAAGAACTCTCGGTGACCTTCGAAAGGTCAAACCCAATGAAGGCTCCAGTGCTCCTCTTATGTGACTCTTCCGCACCTTTTACCAATACTGACCGCACCTTCCTGGAGAGAGAGAGAGAGAGAGAGACCGAGGAGCGAGAGAGAAACATCGACTGGTCGCCTGCCTCCCATACACGCCTTGACCGGGAATCGAGCCCACAACCTAGGTATGTGCCCTGGCCGGGAATCGAACCCATAACTTTCTGGTGGACTGGACGATGCTCCAACCCACTGAGCCTCCTGGCCAGGGCTCTGTGGTAGAGGGTGCCTGGGAAAGCACATGAGCATGTCTTTGATGATTGTTAGCCGAGTCCAATGGCGTTTGGCAGAGCCACGTCCTGGAAACATAACGTGCCAGAGGCAGGTAGGTTGTCAGCCTGACCCTTAGCTCAGGTGCCAGGGGGTGGGTTTCTTTATCTAAGTTCAGCCAGGCGCAAGGGGACAGACGCATATTATCCGGGCTCAGCCAGGCGTGACACTGACAAAGGAGCCACAAGAATGAAGAATTGCCGCTTGATCTTTAGCCATGAGTTCACATAATTTCCTTTGTCTTAAACGCTAGTGAAACTTCCTGGAATCAGGCTGTATAAAATAAATGCGCCACATGGCTCTGGGTCACCGTCTTCTCCATCCCAGCTTCCCCTGCTGTCTCTGTGTCTGTCTCTTTCTTTTTCTCAATCCCCCGTCGCCCCTACTCAGGACTCATCGTCCGCTCTCTAAGCCGTGCTGGTCGCAGTCCGAGAGAGAAATACTTATACTCTATTTTTTTTTATTTTTTAATGACTGCTTCTGATTCTTCCAGCGCGTTATCAGCGTCTCTGTAGGTGCCTCCCCTGCCTGCATTCCCTCAGCACTTCCTGCTGAGCCACCTCTGCCTCTCATCCTGGCAGGTGCACTTCTGTCCCTCCATTCAATGGCCCCATTAGGGGATGACTCACTGCCCGGTGGGACTACCCTCAGGCCCTGCAGACTCTGCACGTCCCCAAGTCCCACCCAGAATCTCCTGGAAACAGCATTGGGGTATTGCTTCCTTTTTTAAAAAATATATTTTTATTAATTTCAGAGAGGAAGAGAGAGAGAGAGAGAAAGAGAGAGAGAGAGAGAGAGAGATCAATGATGAGAGAGAATCATTGATCAGCTGCCTCCTACATGCCCCCTAGTGGGGATTGAGCCGGCAAGCCAGCACATGCTCTTGATCGGAATCAAACCGGGACCCTTCGCTCCACAGACGGTGGCTCTATCCATGGAGCCACACCAGCCAGGGCTGACTCCCTTTTCTGATGAAACTAGAGGCCCGGTGCACAAAAATTTGTGCACTCGGGGGGAGGGGGGGGATCCCTCTGCCTGGCCTGTGCCCTCTTACAGTCTGGGACCCCTAAAGAGATGTCCACCTGCTGGTTTAGGCCCACTCTCCAGGCGATCAGGCCTAAGATGGCAGTCAGACATCCCTCTGGCAGCCAGGTGCCCTCAGGGGATGTCCACTTGCCAGCAGGGAGCAGGCCTAAGCTGCAGTTGGATATCCTTAGCATTGCTGAGGAGGCAGGAGAGACTCCCACAATCACCTCTGTGCTGGCAGCCTTCTGGCTTGTGGCTTTGTAGAGCTCCCCCTGTAGGAGTGCCCTGACCACCAGAGGCAGCTCCTGCATTGAGCATCTGCCCCCTGGTGGTCAGTGTGTGTCATAGTGACCAGTCATTCCCAGTTATTCTGCCGTTAGGGTCAATTTGCTTATTACCCTTTTATTATATAGGATTAGCTGAAGTCTACTTTTGTTGCTTACAACTGGGAAGCTGTCCCAAAATCCAGACTCCTGCCCAAGGCAGGCCAGGCCCCTCCGGAGGTGACTGCCGCCTCCTTCTCAGGCATCCCCCCCGTCATGGTCTCCCTGCACCTTTGCTCCAGCCACCAGGATAACAGGCCACACCTACCACACCTGGACCACTCCTCCTCCTCAAACCTCAGCTCATGCAATTTCCGTGAGGCCTCCCCCGGCGCACCCAGGCACCCCCCTCCCACGGCCCCTTGTCCACAGCCCGGCACACGGTAGTACTGTACTTAGTACTCCCAGCCTCCATGTCCTCATCTACAGCATCGAGAGAACGGCCTCGAATGTGAGATACCGAGGAACTACCTCCGGCAACTGAAGCAGAGAACAACTGTGCCAGGGGGATGCTGGGTAGTTCGGACACATGTCAGGGAGGGACGCAGCCAAAGGAAGAAGGCTGGCCGGGGCACCACGGCCATGGGCGGCACACAACGCGGCCCCTGCAGGCCCCGGAGGAATGAGTTCACGACCTGGTACCTGTGTGTCACCTGCTCTGCAGCTGTGTGTCCAGACCCCACCTGTGGGGGCAGGTGAGACATGTATCTGGTCTTTTAAGCCTCTTGCTGAGGGTGAGGCCCAGGCTCCCCCCAAGACTTCACAACGAAGACGGACTCAAATGTGGGGGTGGAATCCACGCGCTGAATAAAGACGCCTGTCCCATAACACCCCTGGGTTGTTAGGATGATGAAGTGACACAGCATGTGGCCCTGACATTCTCCAACATTTCCCCTAGAGCAGTGGTCCCCAACCTTTCTGTGGCCGCGCCCCACCTAAGCAACTCTAACATCCTGATGTCCCCCCCCCCCCAGTGACATATAATTCTTATTATCAAAAAGCGAGCTCCTATTCACATGGAGGAAGCCTCAAAGGCCATGCACTTGGTCTAAACAAGCTTCCAACGAACACGGCATCCGTGACAGAGAAAAATGAAAGAAGAAAAGGACAGTGGAAGGACTGAGGAAGAAATATCTAAGAAATTGCTAAAAAGAAAATAATGATATGAAGTGATAGGGAAAAAACAGCAAATAAAGTTTCAAAACATAACACAGAACTGAAATGCATAAATATGTCACAATATATTATTTACAGACTGTATGTGAGGCCCCTGGAACTGTGAGAAATGCAAAAAAATTCACCGTGAATACCTCATTCTCGAATTTTCCCCCTTAAACATCAAATCGGCCCTAGCCGGGTTTGCTCAGTGGTTAGAGCGTCAGCCTGCGGAATGGAAGGGTCCCGGGTTCGATTCCAACCAAGGGCACAGGCCTGGGTTGCGAGCTCCATCTCCAGGGTGAGGTGGGCAGGAGGCAGCCGATCCATGATTCTCTCTCATCCCTGATGTTTCTCTCTCTCTCTCCCTCTCCCTTCCTCTCTGACATCAATAAAACTATTTTATTTTAAAAAAGCAAGGCCGTCTGTGTGTCAGCAGGGGTGGGGCTGGGGCACGGACAGCGATGAGTAAGCCCGCCCTCGGAGGCTGTCCCTTCAGGCGCTTTGTCTGATAATCACCGTGGTGGCTGGGTTTTCTCCAAATTTCACCCCCCACCTGCTTCCTTGTTCCCTAAGGGGTGATTTGGGGGACTGGGGTCACCGAGAGCTCAGGTCATACAGACCTTTGAGCCTCTCCATTGCTTGTCCCTGTCACATCATAGCGTTGAGACCTCAGGCAGCTGCGTGGCTTCCCTCGGGAGCCTAGTCCCGTGCCTGTAACACAGGGACCGTGGTACGACCTACCTGAGGGTGGTTGTGAGGACGGAATGCCAGCACCCAGCCCGGTGCCCGGCACACAGGAGGCCGTGGTCCACGTGAGCTGCTGTCTTCCCTGAAGGATCCGTTTCAGCCTCTTCAGGGTGACGCCGGAACACGCCCTCAGGGGCAGGACTTTGGCCTCACTCCTCCAGCAGGTGGGGCAGGACCCGCCCGTCGTGGGGGCACCGCGTGGAGGTTCAGGGTTCTCGCCGCTCTCCACAGCGGCTGAGTGACACTCGTGTGTCATCTGCGTCCCTCTGCTGTGTGGGGAGGTGAGGGCGGTTGCTCATGTGGGTCTGAGCAGAGCACAGGGCCGGGAGGAAGACAGGGGAATCACACTGCCGTGACTCGGGGCCGCAGCGCCATCCGCCACCATCTCCTTTCCCGTCTGCAGCGCAGGGAGTGGCTGAGTCACGAACCGGCTGGCGAGGCTCCAGGATTGTGTTCTGGATTCCTCCAAAGTCTAGACGCACAGCTGGGCAGTAGCGTGTTCCTTTGCCTGTGGGTAGAGGGAAAGGAAGCTGATACTGCTGTTCTAGAAAAGACTGGGTTCTGAGTCAGCGTGGCTGCAACACTGTTCTAGAATAAACCTCAACTGGAAAAGCAAATGAAGAGGGCCCCCCCCCCTTTTTTTTTAAATCCATTTCAGAGAGGAAAGGAGAGGGAGAGAGAGATAGAAACATCAATGATGAGAGAGAATCATGGCTCAGCTGCCTCCTGCACACCCCCTACTGGGGATCGAGCCCACAGCCCAGGCCTGTGCCCTGACCAGGAATCGAACTGTGACCTCCTGGTTCCTAGGTCGACGCTCAACCACTGAGCCACACCAGCGAGGGCAAGAGGCCTTCTCTATGACTCCTCCCATGAGCATGGGTGGGGGGGGCCCAATGGAGGGATCAGGGTGCTGGGATGCCCAGTCTTGCTGGGAGCTTTGGCCTTCGTGCTGGGCGGCTTTGGAGATGACACTTTGGGGGTGATGAGTGGCAAGAACATATCTGAGCTACGGAATTAGGCGGCATACCTACTTTAAACATTTTACAACGGCCCAGTGGCAGAGCACCCGTTTATTTAACTTGTGTCTCCCCGAAGCTATGGATTCCCTTTTCTTTGATCTTTAAAAATATCTCTTCGTTTTCGTTGTAAAATACACTGCGTAGCATCTACCACCCGAACAGTGTTTGAGCGCGAGTTCAGCAGGACTCAGCACCTTCGCACAGGTTTCCAGAACCGTTTCATCTCACAGAACTGAAATTCTATCCTCAATCAGCAACGGCTCTCCATTCCTCCCTCCCTCCAGCCCCCGGCAACACCATTCTGCTTTCTGTTTCTATGAGTTGGACTAGATACCTCATGTAAGTAGAACCCTACAAGATTTGCTTTTTGTGTGACTGGCTTATTTCACTTAGCATCATGTCCTGAAAGTTAAATCCATGTTGGATGTGTCGGCCCTTCCTTCCTTTTCAAGCCTGAGTAAGAGTCATTGGGACGACTCTGCCGCATTTTGTGTTATCTACTAATCCCCTGATAGACACCTGGGTTGCTGACCCTGCTTGGATATTGTGAACTAGTGGCCCGGTGCATGAATTCATGCACATTGAGAGGAAATTAAATTAGGAGAAATAGTTTAATATCGCTATTTGCCCTTTCCCTCTCATGGAAGTGTCAACCAAATTCACCATCGACAACAACAGATCAAAACACTGGGGGTGACTGGCACCAGCAAGAGCTTTATATGTATCGCACATGCTCAGAGTCAATGTTTATTTTTAGATTGCCAGTGTGTGTCATATGTACCGGTAGGTTGGTTGGAGTTGGTCACTTAGCCTTTTATATCTATAACTAGAGGCCTAGTGCACGACATTCATGCACTGGAGGGGAGGCAGGGGTCCCTCAGCCTGGCCTGCACTCTCTCACAGTCCAGGACCCCTCGGGGGATGTCTGACTGCTGGCTTAGGCCCACTTTAGCTAGAGCCTAAGCCAGCAGTTGGATATCCCCCAAGGGGTCCTTAGAACTGCCATGGTGGCACTGCACTCACCAGCTGTGAGCCCAGCTTCTGGCTAACTGGAGCTCCCCCCATTGGAGTGCACTGACCACCAGAGGGCAGCTCCTGTGTTGAGCATCTGCCCCCTGGTGGTCAGTGTGCATTACAGCAACCGGTCATTCTGCCATTCAGTCGATTCGCATATTAGCCTTTTATTATATAGGATAATAAAGGCGTAACATGCTCATTAGACATGACAGCCAAACGTCCTTCCAGATGACCTTCCGGATGAAGCCAGGGCTGCAAGGACCAAGCCCCTTGCATGAATTTCATGCATCGTGCCTCTAGAATATAGATAAGGCTGCTATGAACATGGGTGTGCAAATATCCCGCTGGGACCCTTCTTTCAATTCTTTAGGGCAACTCCCCCGCTTCCCAGAGGTTTCATTCCATTCAGCTGGGGTCTGAAAACAGAAGCAGGAAAATCCCAGAAAGAGATAATCATACACAAGTTTTAAGTTGCAAGCCATGCTGAGTGCTGTGATGAAACCTCACGCTGTCCTGCTCTGTCCCAACGGGGATGTGACTCATCGCTGTCTCCAGCAGCGTCTCCGCCCAGAGACGCGCCCCTCCCGTTGGTCACGTAGGAGCCTCTGTTATGAGCCCGGCTGCCTCGCTGTCACAGTGCCTGCAACCAAATAACCCTTATCTTCCTTAATCACGGCCCCAAAGTGCAAGAGTGGTGATGCTGGCAATTCACAGAGGCCAGGGAGATGCCATAAATGCTTCCTTATAAGTGAAAAGGTGAAAGTCCTCGACTTAATGAGGAGAAAAAGGTTGCCAAGGCTACCGTAAGAATGACTCTTCCCTCCGTGAGATTGTGAAGGAGGAAAAAGAAACCTGTGCTTGTTTTTTTTTAAGATTTTTTTATGTTGATTTTTAGAAAGAGAGAAAGGGAGAGGGAGGGAGAGAGAAACATCGATGTGAGAGTGAACCGCTGATCAGCTGCCTCCTACAAGCCCTCTACTGCATGCCCCCCTACTGGGGAGGGAGCTCGCAACCCGGGCATGTGCCCTGACCAGGAATCGAACCAGCAACCTTGCAGTGTACAGGACGACACCCACCCAACTGGGACCCACCACCAGGGCGGAGGTGCAGTTGTTTTGTTTTGGACACATTTGAGTTGATCTCAGAGAGAAAAGGAGGGAGAGAGAGAGAGAAAGAGAAACATCAATGCGAGAGAATCACGGGTCGGCTGCCTCCTGCACACCCCACACTGGGGATCAAGCCCACAACCCGGGCATGTGCCCTGACCGGGAATCAAACCAGAACCTCCTGGTTCATAGGTCAGTGCTCAACCACTGAGCCACACCAGCCAGGGTGAAGGTGCAGTTTTAATAAAGGCCAGGAAGGCCTCAGTGGGAGGCCAGAGGGAGAAGGAGCAAACTGGGCAGATCACCTGGATAAGAGGTTTCCATTCGGCACAGCAAGTGCCCAGGGCCCAGGGGACGGAGAAACAGCCACTGCGGTGGAAGGAGGTGAGCAGAAAGGTCAGTGCGAGTGTGCGAGAGGCACTGACTGTGGACTGGTCCTTCCCCTCGGGCCCTGGGGCCCAGCACGCAGGGGGTGTGCATGCAGGGAGACACTTCACAGGTGTGATGGTTTGGGAGGGGTCACCATGTGCATACACAAAGCCTTCCATTTAGGTCTGAACCTAACAGAGAGGCCTTGGGTGGGATAGCCATCCAGGAGCGGCCTGGAAAGGCCCGGGGGACAGATGAAAAGGGGGCCTTGGAAACGGCACAGGAAGAGAGGTTTTATTTGGGGAGGGAGCTCGGGGGCGGGATAATGGGAAAGATTAGAGTTGGGGCCCTGTGGCTGGCGTGGCTCAGTGGATAGAGCGTCGGCCTGCAGAGTGAAGGGTCCTGTGTTGGATTCTGGCCAAGGGCACATGCCAGGGCTGTGGGCTCGATCCCCAGTAGGGGGCGTGCAGGAGGCAGCCGATCCGTGATTCTCTCTCATCATGGATGTTTCTCTCTCTCCCTCTCTGAAATCAATAATAAAAGTATTTTTAAAAAAAAGAGTAGGTTTTTGGAAACGTCATGTGTTAGGATGTGAAGGGCTGTTTAGAGCAGAGCACGAGGATGGAGCGCCGACCGGGGCAGGTGAGGATGGGGATGCGGGTGTGGGGAGCAAAGGAGAAAAGCAGGGGGACTTAAAGATGCAAATTTGGAACCCACCACAGAGCAGGCTCAGGAACTGTGGGGACAAGATTTGGAGGAGATGTTCTGTCTACGACTGAGGAGGTACCCTCGCCGGTAGCTCAGTTGGTTAGAGCGTCATCTGAATACACCAAGGTTGCGGGTTCGACCCTCTGGTCAGGGAACATACCAGAATGAACCAATGAGTGCATCAGTAAGTGGAACAACAAATCTGTTTCTCTTCCTCTTTCTCCCTCTCCCTCCCTCCCTCCCTCCCTCGCTCTCTAAAATCAATTTTTTAGCCCTCGCTGGTTTGGCTCAGTGGCTAGAGTGTGTAGCCCCGGGTTTGATTCCAGTCAAGGGCACATGCCCAGGTTGCAGGCTCGATCCCCAGTAGGGGGCGTGCAGGAGGCAGCCGATCAGTGATTCTCTCATTGATGTTTCTCTCTCTCTCCTTCTCCATTCCCCTCTAAAATCAATAAAAATATTTTTCTAAAAATAATTTTAAAATAAAATCAAATTTAAAAAAAAAAAAACGAGGAGGTGAGTGGGGTGAGGGGTGTCCTCACAGGATCCCTAGGGGGCATGAGGTCCTGAGGAGCCTCCCATTGAAACTGTGGGGCAGGAATGTTGCCTCATCTCCCCCTACATCAGGGGCAGCGATCCTTTATACACTTGCCAATCAAAAAGTCTCCAAAACCCTAACCAGTGTGGCTCAGTGGATAGAGCGTCGGCCTGCAGGCTCAAGGGTCCCAGGTTCGATTCTGGTCAAGGGCATGGACCTTGGTTGCAGGCACATCCCCAGTAGGGGGTGTGCAAGAGGCAGCTGATCGATGTTTCTCTCTCATCAATGTTTCTAGCTCTCTATCCCCCTCCCTTCTTCTCTGTGAAAAAATCAATAAAATATATATATATTTTTTAAAAGTCCCCAAAGAATCTGAATGCCAGTAAAATTTGCTCCCACAGGATGGGAACCTAAAGTGACCTGTGTGACCTCAGATTTGAACCACCCACCGGCGCCAGGCCTGATGGTCTGGACGCATTTCCGTAACCGGGTTTATTCCGGGGTCTGTCACAGTTGGATGTCTCTTATATGAAACCCCCACGACTTGGGGAAATTCTCTTCCCAGCCACCTACCCCCATTCACCCCCGGGGACAACAGGATGCCAGGGGACTGTGCTTATTCTGTAGGGATCTGGGGAGGATGCACAGTGGGGGTGGGGGTGGGGATCCACTTCACTGAGCCTCAGGCAGTCTGTGAAAGCTGATTCTGGTCTTGCCCTAGCTGCAGCTCATTCATCTCTTCCTGGGACAGGCACCACTCTGAGGAGTTAAAGATCCAGCTTGGGAGAGAATAACCAGGGGGAAATATGGCTGGGCTGCTAGGGGCTCCCTCCAAGCCTGCTTCCCCTTGTCCCCACACTGCCAGCCCCGCTGGAAGACAGAGCCTGCAGCGGGGGACTGAGCCGTTTCTGAGACACCCTGGACCAACGCAGGCTGTGAGGGCTCTGTTCCTGCTTCCCTGCCTTCCCCCGGGCTGGGCTGGGCTGGGCTTGGGGCTGGCCCCTCTCCCCTCACCTTCTGCCCTTCCCAACCAAGCGCCTCGGTGTCCCTCCAGCCAGCTCGCCCCGCCCTATCAACACACAAAGCCTAAGAGTGCGAGGCTGGTAGCAGTCCAGAAGCCGGGGCACATTCCCGGAGTTCCAATCCCCGATCCCCAATCCCCAGTCCCCACGAGATGTTTACCCTCTGGGCGGAGGGGGAGAGAAAGGAAAGAGAGATGTTGCAATCCATTCCCTCCACGTCAGTCAGCAGCGTCAGCTGAGCGATTAGCTGGCGGACGTGGATGGGGCAGAGGCAGGGCAGTGGGACACGGAGCCTGGCCGCTCTGCCTGCCCTGACTCAGGCACCCGCCACCACCGGCTTCCCCCTCTTCCGGCAGGAGATGGAGCCACGTGCTCCCTCGAAAACGAACCTGAAACTCAAGCGGGTCAGCGGGGTCAGGATTCCCCGCTGGAAGTCAGAGGTGAGTCACCACCGAGAGCGACCTGAGCAGGCTGCGGCTGAGAAGTGGCCACAGAGAGGCAGAGGCACGAGAGGAGAGAGCACAGGAAGCAGGCAGGTGAGGGTGGGTGTCGGGATGGCGGGGTCGGGGCCTGTCTCGGGGGGAGGGGGGGTAGCAGGTCAGGGGAGGGGGCCTCCTGGTCCTGCGTCTGCTGAGCAGGACCACAAGCCCTGGCACTGCCAGGCCAGGACGGCGGCAGGGTGGCAAGAGGCCAAGGTCCCTTTGCCAGGTGGCGTTCGTGATAAAGGCAGGGCGCAGGGTGCAGGCTGGCTGGGTGGGTGGGTGAGTGGGTGGTGGCCGGGGACACCTGGGCCCCATGTGGCCCCCTGGGTGACGACGCCTTCCTGCCGCCTGCTCTCCAGGGCAGCTGAGCGTCCCGGCCCAAGCATGGCGAGCGGCTTGGAGGCAGTGGCCATGGACTGTGAGATGGTGGGCTTGGGGCCCCACAACCAAAGCGGGTTGGCCCGGTGCAGCCTCGTGGACATCAAGGGAGCTGTGGTGTACGACAAGTTCATCCGGCCCGAGGGGGAGATCACCAATTACAGAACGGCGGTCAGCGGGGTGACGGCCCGGCACATGGAGAAGGCCACACCCTTCGCCGTGGCCAGGCTGGAGGTGAGTGAAGGGCCGCGTGCCAGCCGGGCCCAAGGGGGTGGGGGGAGAGGGGGCGCTGCAGACGCCATCGCCCCAACACAGACACACTTCCCCGGCGCCCTCCCCAAGCACGGGATCCCCGACCTGTGCCGCTCACCCCCTGGCGCGGGGAGAAAGCCTTTGGGTGTCCCCACGCTCACTTCCACCTGTGCTTCTGGCCGTCCTGCTGGTCTGCAATGACGAACTACGGTCCCCACCCCCTGATGGTCCCCACACTGATCTGGGGGCTGGAGTCCCCGTTCTTTATAAGCGTCTGCCACCGGCGAGCCCTGTGCGGAGAAATGGGCGGGTCCGGGGCGGAGGCCTTCACTGGCCGGGCCCTGGCAGGGGGGGGGGGCTCCCTGGTCCTAAAACACTGGCCCGAGGGGGAGGCTTGCTTCCAGACCCACTGCGCTGCGGCCGGCTGGCAGGCTGGGCCGGCTGTCAGTCTGTCAGCTGTCAGCCTGTGGTCTGGAGATCCACCCCCTCCTCCAGAGGTTTAGCTTTCTGTTTCTCAGAATCACCTAACAGAAAACAAACTCAAGCCCTTCCCAGGGGGGGCCCCAGGTTAGTCACTTGCGGGAAGGTTTCAAAGGGCAAACGGGCGGGCACCTTGGTTTCTGCACCTGCCCGTGGGGCTTGGGGGTGTCCAAGCAGAACAGAGAGTAAGTGAAGTCTGTCTCAGCTCCCCACCCCTCTCAGCTCCCCACCCCTCTCAGCTCCCCACCCCTCTCAGCTCCCCACCCCTCTCAGGCCCGGCTCAAGTGCCGGAGTTTTGTAAAACCACAACAGCCACTGTGTTTTGGGGGGCTGCTGTTGTTTTCATTGGGGAGAGGGGGGAGGGAGGGAGGGAGGGAGGGAGGGAGAGAGAGGGGGGGGAGAATTTCTTTAATGTTTCCATCTTTACTTTATTAACGTAACAAAACAAAACATTGAAACTATAAAGGATTTTTGTGAGTTTACTTGAGCCAAACTGTTGACCTAGGCCTGGAAGCTGAACCTCAATGGATGGAGAGAACGCTCCAGAGATTGGCGGGTTACATCTGTATTTATACATTTGCGATCAAAGGAGGGATGTAGGTGGGTGACATGAAATTCATTGGTGATAGATTAAGGAGGTGGGAGAAAGCAAAGCTGGGGGGGGGAGGGGGACCACCCCTGGGATTGGATAAAAAGTTCAATGATGGACACTTAACTTAGGTGGTACAGGGATAATTAACATGCTAATGAAGGCATTTGTGATCTCTGTCCTGGTGCCCAGAAAAAGGGAAATTACAAGTTACCCAGACACTTCAAAGGTGTCTTATCACAGACGCAAAAAGACAGACAGGCTCCGTTCAGGGAAAGGCTGACCTTGTCAGGGAAGATACGGGCCTAGGACATAGCTGCCCCCCATCACTGCGTTCAATTCAGGTTTCATTTCAGTGGTGACTTTAGGTCTCTGAGTTTGCAAGGCCGCCCTGCAGGCCTCCCCTGAGCTGGTCAGGTCAGCACGTGGCCCCTTTCCTCCACAAGAGAATATGATGAGAGAGAAACATCCATCGGTTGCCTCCTGCATGCACCCCGACTGGGGATCACACCTGTAACCTTTTGGTGTTCAGGACGGCGCTCCCGCCAACACCAATGTAGCCGGGCCAGGGGCCAGGGTGCACAGCTACTCTGTGCTGGTGTAGGGTTTCCTGACTCTCGGCCATCCTGCACATGCATGCCTCACCAAACAGCTTGGGTTCCCAGGAGGGTTCCGGGAGGTAACTCAGGTCTGAATCCCGGCGGGTCAGTCAACCTCTCGGAGAAGAAAACGGGATTGACAACCGTAGCGATTTCATAGGATTCTTGTGGGGACTGAGAAAGCGCCAGGGGGAGAGTGCCTCCAGGGACTCACTCTAGCTGCCGTGACTGTCCGCCCTGTAACCCCATGTTCCAGATGAGGAAATTGAGGCTCACCTAGACCAACGGATGTATTGCCTGGCTAGGGCCACTGTAACGAAGGATCACAACTGGGTGGCTTCAGCTGCGCAGTTCTAGAGGCTAGAAGTCCAAGACCAAAAGGTGTGAGCCAGTGGGGTTTCACTCCTTCTTCTTCTTTTTTAAAATTTATTTATTTGCGCTCTGACCGGTGTGGCTCAGTGGATGAGCATCGGCTTGGGGACTGACAAGTCCCAGGTTCTATTCCGGTCAAGGGCATGTGCCTTGGTTGCGGGCACATCCCCAGGAGGAGGTGTGCAGGAGGCAGCTGATCGATGTTTCTCTCTCATCGATGTTTCTGACTCTCTATCCCTCTCCCCTCCTCTCTGTAAAAGATCAATAAAATATATATATTTTTAAATTTATTTATTTGAGAGAGAGAGGTGGGAAGGAAACTAACTAGAGGGAGGGAGGGGATAGAGAGAGGGGGATGGATTTGTTATTCCACTTATTGATGCACTCATTGGTTGATTCTCGTATGTGACTGGGACTCGAACCCACAACCTTGGTGTCCTGGGATGGACACTCTGACCGACGGAGCAGCCTGGCCAGGGCCTGGGGTTGGTTCTTCCTGAGGGCTGTGCGGGAGAATCTGTTTCTCGGTGTCTCCTAGCTCCCAGGCATGCGCTGGCAATCTCTGGTGTCCGTGAGCGTGTAGACATATCACCCCAACCTCTGCCTTCGCGTTCCTGTGGCATTCTCCCCGTGTGTGTCTCTGTGGCCAGATTTCCCCTTTTTCTCAAAGCACCCGCTCCTTGGATTCGGGGCTCCCCCCTAACTCCATCTGCACAGACCCTATTTCCAAATAAACCACGTTTAGAGGAACTAGGGATTTCAACAAGTGAATCTGGCCGGCCTGGGGTGGACAGAATTTGCATAATTCCGCCCATAACACTCAATAACTGGCCCAGATTCAGAAAACAGAATGGGATGGGCTGGTCAGGATTCGAACTCGGGCTTTTAAAACCTCTACAGCTGTGTGTCCAATAGGGTGGGGTGCCCCAGCTGGCCGGTGAGCCCCCACCAAGCAGCTGGTCTGAACTGCCAAGTGCTGGATTTCAAAGACTTTTTTGTTTTAAAAAAAAAAAAAATCATAAAATACCTCGGTAATTTTCTATAGCGATGACATGTTGACATGGTAATATTTTGGGTCTGTTTTGTTAAATAAAACATATCAAAACTAACCTGACCTATTTCTATATATATATATATATATATATATATATTTTATTGATTTTTTTACAGAGAGGAAGGGAGAGGGATAGAGAATCAGAAACATCGATGAGAGAGAAGCATCGGTCAGCTGCCTCCTGCATACCCCACACTGGGGATGTGCCTGGAACCAAGGTATATGCCCTTGACCAGAATCAAACCTGGGACCCTTCAGTCCCCAGGCCGACGCTCTATCCACTGAGCCACACCAGCTAGGGCCTGACCTATTTCTTTTTAACCTTCTCCAATATGGCGATTTAAAATGACTTCATGTGGCTCCTGCTCTATTCCTATTGGACAGCACTGACCTAGAGGTGCTAAGGGGTGCTGG